>CAKAEH010001294.1:0-86109 GCA_916381525.1 Cercopithifilaria johnstoni
AAACTGTGCATTGATTGTTCTGTGCCCTTACCGTCTACTCGCGTTAACGCATTATTCGACATTTGTTTTCCTAACGTGATCCATCTCGATATTGGATCTTTTAAAGGTTCAGATTGAAATCACTATGTTTAGCTAGAATAAAAAGAAGGAATTTAAATTAAAAGATTTTGGTGAGAATTAAAACTCTTGCAATTTAAATATTTTTCATTTAAACCACGATTTTTTGCAGAAATTAACACTACATTGTTGGAAAGATTATCACATTGCTTCCCTAATGTTAAAACTTTGCACATGGAGGGATTGGAACGAGTATGATTTGTATTATAAATTTTATAAAGTGTCTTTTTACGAAATTGGGTTGCAAATTCGATGGTTCTATTGTCATTACTGTCAAGCATTTCACCACTTGAACAAGTTTTATTATTTTCGTATTTATTAGTTTTATTTATTATTTTTCTGGTTATTATTAATAGTCGCTGCTCATTTTGAATGCTTGATTTTCCATTGTTTAACATTATAGTTTAGACACCACCATCAAAAATGGTTTTAGTTTACGATTTGTAAATTGCGTTTTTTAGAGTTCAAGCCGCAACGGTGGTGTAGACGAATGGGAAAAAACGTTGAAAATATTATTTGAAGATGAAAGCATTTTTTCGAAAGTGCAGAATTTCTTTATTGGTGATGTAAGTGACTATGGCCCAAAATTGCCAGCGTGCAAACGTCCGCTGAATTTATTACATATTTATAACGGAGCAGATCGTATGAAGTATGTGTGTTTTCTTGTGAAGTCCCTTCAGCGTACACTATTCGAGTTCGATCATTTTTTGAAACATTCTTGTGATATCGCTTTAAAATCTCAGTTTTGAGTTCGTTTCATTAGACATGGCTATTGCGAACTTCGGTACTACTGCGGATATATTTGTTAATATCACTGCTTTTCAGTTTCTCCGGGATTAGAACTTCTTCATGGTGGTCAACTCTTACCGAACTTTTTCTTGGATCTATTGAAAACGACGACACTGAATATATTGGCCATTTACATAATTTGAAGGTTTTCTCATTGAATATGAGTCTTTATGCCTTCGATGAACACTTTGCGCATATAAAGGCAAGAAAAATCTCCGAAAATATATACACTAAAACTATCGATTTATCGTGCTAAACCTTTGTAAAGGTTGAAGTTCGAATTACTTAGTCGACACAAATTGAGAAGAATCTAGGATGTCTTCGAAATTTGACTAGAACTCCTGATAATTCATTAATGGCGGTCTAATCGCATAATACGGGCAGCGCTAGTGTCATATTTTCGGAATTTATACATTTATATAATAAAACATTAAAAAATATGCATTGTGGATTTAATTGAATCTAAAAATTTTTTGAATAAACAAATTATTCAATATTTTTATATATTTTAGTGTGAAATATCTTAATACATTTAGTTGTTAACGTTCTAACGATAGATTTTACAACGGACATTATGAAATGAAATACTGTTTGGATTTCACACTACTTAAAATTGCAGAACTTGTACAATTTGGAGGAGCTTAGGGTATTTTTCGGTGGCCAGGACTGTAACATTACACATATGGGATTGATTGATTTATTCACTCTGCCAGAGAAGAACCCCGAAAAATCATTCCCATTCAAACTGCAGCATTTAATAATTGCAAATTACTATGGAAGCACTTGCGATCTTTTCGAAGCCATTGACCGGAAGTAAGTTAATTTTCCGTGAAGAATGTATCTGGACGTAAGCGAATCATCACGCAGAATCATGTTCCGTAGAATAATTTATCATAGCAAATAATTTGTATTTTGAACATAATGAGATGAGAGGAACAGTATTGCGATATAGCTCATTGCAGCTGTCCAAATTTGAAAACACTTGGTATACCATACAGTGAATATGCAATGTTGGATAATGATATTATGTCTTCTGTTGTCAAGAACTTCAAGTAAATAATTTTTTCTAAATTTTGGTCCATAGAATGTTTAACTGTTGCTGTTATATTCATTTTCTATTTTTTTCGAGAGTTCTTTTGACGTTCAAAGAATAAGCTTCAATTCATATTTCTGTTCTTTCCAATACTCGTTCTTATACCTAAAGTTAGCACTTTTGTTCCAGGAACTTAGTTTTTTTGGATCTAAGCCATCTCGGGGATTGTTATAAAGATGAGATTTGGAGTAATCTGGGCGATGACGATTTGCCAAATTTACGTTTTCTCAGACTTCATGGGAATAAGGTATTGCTTCTTAAGGAAGGGCACGAGATTCATGAAATCATTACAAAATTCATTTTGTGATTGTTTTCGGCTTTAGTTTTGAAGGACATATGAGCCATTTAAATATGGAGGAAATTATTAAAAAGCATTATATGCCTTCTGCTTGGAAATTATTGAATTGATGGCAGAAAAACCAACAAACGTTATTTCTGCGAAAAGCCTTGGTACTGTAATAGGTTTCAAAACCAAGTTTGCTCCTGATCAAAAATAATACAGTGAATTTTGCAGACAAATATGAATTTGTTCGGGAAATCATAGAGATGTTTTTTAGGTTAATATTGAAAATTTACGAAGCCTGAATTTGAGACGACGCAAGCTGTTAATTTCAACCAAACAGGATTATTTAATTAACTGGACTGAAACTGAGAATGGCTTCATTTTCCATGATACTTTTAATGGTGATATCAGAGCCATAATGAACGATTTATATCATATCGATGGATTTCGTGGTTGTTTAATACACCCCGGATTTTCCGCGTTAGTTCTCTTAGCTATGAAACGGTAGAATTTGGTTTTCAACCATTTAGTTCCATTTTGCATTTTTTATTTTGTATTAAAAATGTCTCCTCATGCTATTTCGTAAATTTTTGCCTTTTATTAGTCTCATTTTTATCAATTGAATCATGTTATATTTCAGATTCGAGGATGCTATTTGTAATGCTTTATCACGTTCATCGTCAGTTGATTATCACAAGTATTGTGGAAGAACATATTTTATCAGAAACCATTCTGTGTAATTGGAATTAAATCGTGTAAAATTTGATCTTTAAATAAGCGATGACGATTTTGTGCATGTCATTGTGAATCCTTTATTTGACTCATATCTAATAATCGAGTAGACTACTTTGGCTTCGCTCATTTATCGTCACGTTTTGTCATGAAATATATATGTTGTATATAGCTCATTCATTCTCCTTTTTAATTTAGCTGTCATGTTGGGATTGGTAGCAAAGTTTTTTTTTTAAGGAAGTTTATATATACATTTCCTAGATCCTTTCTTCCTAATCTCAATAATGCAGTGTTCTATTAATCATTGCGATAGTCTTTATATTGTGTACTGTTCTTCAGAGTCGAAAATTCTCTTCTTCAAAGTTTCTATCATGATTTCGCGGACGGTTTGCCGAGAATGAAAAACTGTGTGAGTAAGTAGTGGTACTGATATTTTTAATTGCTGTTCGATAATAAAATATCAAAATCCGACGCAATCAAATTAATGACGGAATCCCATGAGATGATGGATCACTTACCGGGTGGCGGTCAGAAATGAATGTTCCTGTATGTATAAGAAATGAATGAACTATTCCTTTTGATCTTGCTAAATCGAATTTTAAGGAAATCGCGTACGATGATGATGAAAATCATGCTCAATATGTGCTCAATATGGCATATTTCAAAGTGTTTTATTGCGGAGTGATTTTTTTGAATGTACAAAATCTAACTGAAAATGAAATGAGATCCGATTTATTAAAATAGGGATTCATCCTGTAACGATTTCAATTAGCGAATTTTTCCGTTCTTGGTCTTTTTGTTTATTTGATTCATTTGAAATTAATTTCAGTCCTACTTGAAGATCAAATACCATTCTCACACAAAACAGTGACAATAAATGTATTTATTATACATTGGCAAACGGAAGTGTCATTTAAGTGACGGAAGGGGATGTGAATAGAAATATTAAGTATACGAAATTTGATTGAGCAAATTTGCATTTAAAATATACGCAATGCAATCCTGTATGTATAAGCAAATGAATGAACTATTCCTTTTGATCTTGCTAAATCGAATTTTAAGGAAATCGCGTACGATAATGATGAAAAAAAATATGTATCTGAAATTGGTTTGTTATCGTTTACAAAAAGAAGTGGGCAGAATTCATTTTATGATAAAAATTGGGGTAGTAGGAAGTCATTTATTTTACAATTAGAAAACTAAATATCTGCAAAGAATTGATTTTTTTTGCTTAGAAAATCTAATTATTTCACGTTAGATTGCTTAGAAGATTCTGATCTTCTGATAAGATGTCAGTTAAGCATGAACATTTATCAAAGGCTGCGAAACTTTTCCTAATGACATTTAAAGATAATTTTGTATAGTGCGGGATGATGACAATGATCTTAGTTTTTATTTTATTTGGTTTTTATATATTTTTCAAGCGTACGTTTCTGTTGTGTTAAAGTGTTTCATACGATAGAAATGGCATCTTTTCATAGCATTTTAAACGCTGAACGCTTATGATACAAGGAACGGCGAATTTCAGCTTTTGTCTATACGGATAGCATATTTTACCGTGAATGGTATAAGTAAAGATACACGAAAAATTGATACGTAACGTAGTCCGGAATGCTTTTAAATTTTCGGAAAAAATTTAAAACTATCCATAAAGCACTTTTCAATTTTAAGCTCAACCTAAAGATTTCTTAAATGATGGAATCCAAAATATATTAAATTTTCTATTGCTTTCTGAATTTTTCTTTCATTTTTAAACTTAGAAGTTATTTTGTGTCAATTAGACACTTATACAGCTACTTCAATGAATTCGAAATTGGACACTGAAGTTTTTTTAGCGTGAAAAGGCTATTTTTGGATGGTTGAGCTGTGTTGAAATTGTATTTCAGATTTCAGATGTATTTCAGTTTTATTGGACAATTTTTGTATCTCTTTTTACTTCATATACTATTCAAAGTTAGCATGAAGTATGATTTAGTCCATAATAGTTACTAGGATATTCAAATTTGGAAACAAATTATAAATAAGTAGTTTTTATTAATTAACCAAGAAAAAAAGGATCATGTCATCACACAGAGAAATAGATAATTGTATTTTACACAGTTTACTATTCATTGGTCATTTTCTTATATCTTGCTGGACCTCTACTATGTTATTATCTATAAAATTGGAAATTCAAGTTGCATGAATTTCAAAATCTTATTGTTTTATCATTTTCATGCAAATTTTTTAATATTATCTTGTATAAGCGACATTTAAATATCACATAGATCTGCTAAAACAAAGTCAAATTTTCCATTATTGTCATTGTCTACAAAATTGAAAATTTACATAAGTCTCGAAGCTTCATTGCTTCATCATTTTCATGCAAATTATAATGTTAGCTAATGGGTGTCATATTTAAATATGATAAGAAGGTCACTTTAGATTTCAAATTAATTTCATCCATATAAATGTTTTCCATCCTTTTCACGTTTTGTTTATGTTTATCTTTTTCTAGCAATATCAGAAAGTTACGCTCTTTTCGTTTTGTTTTTGAGCTCATTAATTCATAATAGCAATTGTAAAGGCTCATGGCCTAATAAAATTAAATTGCTTTAGATTTGTCAATTTTATCAGCCTGTTAACAATTCTGCAACATTTTTTTTAGCTTTTCTTCAAGCAAATTCATAAATGGTAATATTTGCTTGTAATTAAATCATTGTTACTCATAAATAAACTGATAAGATTTTGACATCAAACAAAATTCTATTTAGGAATTATAATTAATTATTAAATATTAAAAAATCCATTATAGGAATTTTTTTGAGCTGATGAATTTTTGCAATAATATTTATGAAATTACATTCTAACATTCTCACTGATTAATATGGAAAAGGTTTGTATAATTGAAATGCAAGCATTTGGTTGCCCAGGTAATAACTATAGATTTGTTATTATCAGTATTGCTAACCTAATTTCTGCCTATCGTATGCCTTTTTTCTCATATTAAAAAGGCATAAAGGCTAAGCAAAGCTATTTTTAATCAAAATTAAATATTTCTTCAAATTATTCAGGATAATAGTTTTAGAATAGTAAGTTATATATATAGAAATTAAATTAAATTATTAATTATAAAAGCCTAAAATGGTTCTAATTCATTTACTGCTCAACAATTCTAAAATTATTTAGAATGATATCTTTAAAATGGTTAATTATATGTAAATATGAAACTAACAGTTTCGATTAGCCCAAATTTACCTTACTTGCTGTTTCTTTTATTTGTTGTTTTATTTGTTGTTGTGATTGTTGTTAGTGTTGTTGTTGTCGTTGTTGTTGTTGCTATTGTTGTAGTTAGTTTTATTTTTATAAGCGTTTAAAACTCACGATTTTTAAATGTATAGATTTCACGGATGACATTGTTGTTAAACTTCTTTGCTTTCATCACTAGGCTATCAATAAAATTTACGCTTTCCGTCTCCCTTTTCTCTCTTTCTCTCTTTCTCCCTTTCTTTATTAAACCTAACTTTTTCGATTTGCTAACATGAAATAATCTTTGCAATTTTATTTGCTTTTTTCCTCTATCCTTTTTTCGCTTCTTGTGTGTCATTTTTCAATTTGCGATACCAAAAACAATGAATATAAATGTTACGTGAATTTATTTATTAAACCATTACGTGAAATTATTAATTGAGTCGTCACGTGAAAAAATTATTAATTGAGTCGTCACGTGAAAAAATTATTAATTGAGTCGTCACATTTTAAGTTTTAAGTGAAATTATTAGTTGAGCCGCTAGTGAAACTACTTTTTAAGCTTTAAATGAAAAAATTTTGATTGAAATTATTAAACAATTGACTATGTAAAACTATTATTAATTAAATCATTGCATGAAATTATTAATTGAATTATTACTGCACTACATGGAATTACTGATTGTATTATTACATAAAATTACTGTTATCTACGAACTATATTTAGAAGAAAAAAAGAGAAAAATAATAAAATTATGGCGAACGTGACACCGCGTAATGGCAATAAGAGATTCTCGGGACGGCAGAGAGCTCTTTTATCAAATCCACCAAGCAGTCGAGCATCAATAATTGCTGAAGCTATTAAGGTATTTTAATAGTTATTTTAGATTTAAATAATCTGACAGCCTTTTGATATGATAATTAGTTAACATATACATATAATATGCAACGATATGAATAATTATCAAAAAGTAGTATATTTAAATTGCGAGATAGAAAAGATGCAAAATGAAACGTTGCTCATATTTTCGTCATAATATTTTTGCTTTTGAATTATGATAAATCAATTATCAGATATTGTTAAGGTATATACTGATAGGAATAATGACAAATGTTTATAGCATAAGTGGAAATGTTGTAGAATCAGATGAATAAACATTTAACGTTTTAAATGTAGACTATCGATTAGTATTTTTTTTAATTTCTATAATTTTAGGTAAGATTTGAAAAATTAAAGGTAAATAAATGAAAGTTCAAACTTTTCATAATTAAATTATAGCATAAATTTCATCATGATTTTAACCAACGTCAAAATACCGGTCCAAATGCTTCATTATTGAAAGCGAAACTTGCTGGATATTCACAAGAAGAGTTAGAAGAATATCGTCAAGTGTTCAATATGTTTGATACTGGTTGTTATCTGTTCATAGCCTTTAAAATTATTAATATTTTAAAAAAATATATGAAATTTGAAAATGTTTTATAATTCTTTTCTTGAATGATTGGATAATTTAAAAGTTTTTCACAATGAAAGCATTGTATTATTATGAAATGCAATATTTTAATATCAATTTCAGATGGTAGCGGTGCAATCGGTATAGATGAGCTGGAAAATGCAATGCGAAATTTAGGTTTAGAACCACAGAAAGATGAGCTTGAGCAAATAATTGAGGAAGTGGATCAGGTATGATTAAATTATTCCAATGCATCATCTGCCATCTATGCTCTCCTCATTTTTCAAACGAAGATATCAAAAATTTTCTTCAATGAAAATTGATTACAATAAATCCTGATTATTTATAAAAGTTCATAAGCCTAAGTAATGTATTACAGATGGGTAATCATGAAATTGATTTTCATGAATTTTGTGATGTAATGAAACGAATGAGTGACAAACAAAATAGCTGGAACGATGTGACACGAGAATGCTTCTCGATTTTCGATAGAGTAAGTAATAAAAGTAATAGTAATAAAGTGATTGAAAAATAAATTGAAGTTAAAGGCCTTATTTAACAACAAACGCAATAAACTTGTCATAAAAGGCTTTATTTTACAACAAACGCAATAAACTTGTCATAAAAGGCCTTATTTTACAACAAACGCAATAAACTTGTCATAAAAGGCCTTATTTTGTGGATAAACAAAACATAATAAACGCAATGTAAAGATTTTATTCAACAAATAAAGCAAACATAATAAATGTTTGATTTACCAAATGTTGTAATTTTTAATTTTTTCGAAGAAGAGATGGCACAGTCTGGAAAATTTTATTCTTTTTGACCTTATAAGGTAATTATCAGAAATTATCAACAATGGAGTTTTTATCACTTGTTTGTTCTTTACTGATTGATCTGAGAGAATAATTTGGGAATGTTTGTTGAATTAGTGGTTTAGTAGAAATTTAATAAGATGTAGATGGCAACATTGCATTGCATTGAATACAGCGAATAGCATTGAAGCACATTTCCTTCAGTTCATCGATGCTAGATGACTGTCATTTATAGTGAATTAGGCTATTTGATCATCTAATAGATGAAAGTAAAGGTAAACAAGAGAAAAAAATCATTTTTCATTTAATAATAATCATCTACAGCATTCTTTAAAATCGTTAAATCAAGAAAGTAAACAAAGCATATCAAATCATTCTAATGAAAATATTAATAACGAGTGATTTTTATAATTTATTATAATGCTTTCATATTATCAAATTATCAATCAATTAAGACAACATCAATTAAATTAAACTAATACTTTCATTTTTATGCCTTATTTATCTTCTTATCATCGATCTATCAGTTATTTCCTAAAATGATCCGCTTATTTTAGCTGTAAGTTTTTATAATTTATCAAAAGTTGAGCAATACTAATGTTGAAATATGGGATGGCTGGATGTATATAAAACATAACTGGTTATCGGGATACTTTTAATTACATTCCGAATTATTGCAGGGTGAAGATGGCATAGTGTCTAAGAAAGATTTCCAATACATTCTCAGAGAGTTGGGTGATATTCGCGACAAGGCGGTAGTTGATGAAATATTTGCGGAAGCAGATGTTGATGGTGATGGTGTTCTCGATTATGATGAATTTGCATTTATGGTACGAAATTATATGATCGATGAAGACTTGGTTACATGCAAATGTAAATAAAAACAATTGTATCTATATATATTTTAAAAAATTTGATGTTATGAGTAAAGAATGAAAGAATATTGTGAAATTTTGAATTTGATTTTATGCATGCAAATGAAATTTTGCAATTATTTGGTTTAATTGAAGTCGAAATGCAATAATATAGTAATGTTCAAAGAATGCTGGAAAGAAAAACAACCCGTGATATTTAATACATAATTTTAAAACATTATTAAAAATGAATTATATATCAAATTTTTGAAATAAGCAAATAAACAAATAGAATAAACAAATTGCGAACAAAAGTATAGTAAAATTTAATTACTTCTCGTCATAATTATCTCTACATTAATTAATCTTCAATATAACTATATTCACTTCATTTAACACAACGATACATTCTAATTTCAATTTCAATTCCATTCTATCTTACTACCACTACTATAATACATTAAAGTATCAGTTAGTGAATGGTGAAAATTTTCTACAAAAGAAACAAATCCAGTCTTAAATCATTCAATCTATTTTGAGCATATTGAATTCACAATGATCTATCAATTCCACTAATTACAAACTTTCTAAAGTAATTTATCAATGTGAGAATGAATTTATTACAATCCTTAAATATTAACTTTTATTGTTGTTGTCAACTTGAATAAACAAGTTTTTTTCTATCAGATTAAATAACGTTTGCTTGAGTTTTGTCCTTATTTGAATAAAATTTTAGTAACAATTTCTGCATTATTATGCTTTTTATGTCTTTTTAACTCTTTTTTTTCGTCAATGAATTAAAATTTTTTGTATATATTTGATGAAATTAAAATTTTCATCATCAAATTGATTTCTGCAACTGATCACTTCAATTCACTCCGATAAATGATAATGTAATCTTCTCAGAAATAGGAGAAAGACCGCAATAACTGATAAAATTAACATTTAAATTATATTAACATAATTTTTCTTTATTAAAGGCTAAATAAGAACAAGAGAAAATACAACTTAAGCAGTTGAAAATGCCTGTACTTTTTATACATAAGAAAAAAATGAAAGTTTCTAGCATTGGACTGCTTTATATCAGTAACCGGATTCAGTTAGCTGTTCTGGAAAAGACAAACAATGATTTAGGCTTTGATTTAACATAACTTGCATTAACTAATGCGTATTGGCACCTTTTTAAAGATATTTCATCCCATATATGTATTATATTCTTATTTCAACACTTTCTGACTAATTCGGTTTAATAATTATATTGAATATTTGAAATATTATACAAATATCTAAGCAACCAATAGGGAAATATTAAGAAAGAAATCTAAATTTAATAATCGAAAAGAAAAATAGTTGTACGGTGCTATAAAGTACAACTTCTCAAAAAAATAAATAACTTCAACCTTCAATTCAAATTTAATAAAAAGTTTTTCAGTGCTATTAAAGGAGTCGTTTAATATCAACTTAAAAATGATATTACTTAGTTAAAGAGTTTTATTCAACCTTTTTCAATTTAAAAGGTAGACATTTTTATAGAATTGATAATAATTAGATTTTCTGTTTTCGAATATTGTAAGAAAAAGCAAAAGCTGCTTTTATTTCTTTTGAAATATAATAATATGCATATTTTAGGCTTACATTTACTCTATCAAGAGTACCTAATAGGAATATCGTCTTGACATCCAAGTTTTAAATTATTTAATAGAAGTATTACTGGTATACGATATTTTAAGTAAATCTTAATTTAAACAAAGTTTTGCGATTTAGGAATTTAATAGAGCATTGATAAGTCAATTTTGTTTACAGTTATCATACAGTTCTGCGAATAATCTACTTTTATTTGAAATAGTGGTGATAAAATTATATTTATAAGATGTTCTTTGCATTTTACTATTCCTTTTTTTAAAGTATCCATATCGGAAGAGCTTTCAAAATAGCTTTATTTCCGTGAAATTTTTGCTAAAAATTTTTAAGAACACCTAATTTCAGTACAAATGCATACTTGGTTAACGATCCTGATTACAATACACTTTTACATTTCAACCTATAGTGAAAATGTAATTAAATGTAGCAAGATAGGAATTTGGAGCAGTTGGTCATCATGGCGAAATACAAATACGGTGCCAAATGATCACTATGGAATATATTTCCAGTTACGAAGAAGGTGAGCAAATAATAAGCACTAGTATTAAATTTACTGAAGATTAAAGCAGACGAAGCTGTTGTTGAAATTTGTTCAAAATTAATGAAATAAGTGATGCTAAGAAAATATGAAAAAAAACTGCTCGTACTCTATTAGCTCATACCTCTTACTTGCACCATCGTACCCTGGAAATGTTATTTGCTTTAAATTCACTACGATAAATTAACATAAATTGGGTGTCAAAATGCGAAAGAGAATTTCATACTATTAAAGATCGTTAATAGTTTGAAATGGCAATAATTTTAGGTTTTGCCGAAAAAATCCACCAAATTGTACTGCGAAGACAAAATATTCGTGCAAGTGAATTTTATCTTCATTTTTTTCATTTTAATCATTTTGCAATTGTGAATGCTTTGTGGAAGAACAGCTAAGGAGAAAAATATTAATGAAAATATAATAATAAATTTTTGATCGAATATTGAGTTCGTGGTAAGATAATAAACAAATGTTATCGTCAGTAAACTGGAAATGATAATATGCTTTTAGTGCTTTTAATGCAGAAATAAGACCTTGTGGAACTTTCGAAAATTTCTCGTTTTACTGTCCTAATGTAAGTTGACTTCCTTAAATTTTATTAATCGATATAATTTGCAATCAGTAATTTGACGGATAATTATAAATTTTTTTAATCGATATAATTTGTGATCAGTAATTTGACGAAGAAATTGATAAAATCATTTGTAGCATATAGTCTTATTTCTATACAAATTGATACATTACGATAATCAGAGATGTTTGAAATGAAAATAAATAAATTGTGGGTACCTCTACTCTCAATTAAAATTCTTTTGGTTTCTAATTCAAACATTCATGCGATGGTTTGTTAATAGCTAAAATTTTAATGAAAATTTATTTTCAGGATACAGTGATATTTGGTAAGTTCTTATCTTTTTACTATTTAACTATACTTAAGTAAAGTATCAGTTTTTAATAAACTTATCAGAATTTCTTTATTATCAGAATCAACAATAGCGGTCCAAGCGACCATTGGTACAGTGAAAACTACAGTTGTTGTACCAGCAATTATTGCACATCCTATTACTAAGATTGTCATGCTCGCTACTATGATCGTTGCTGCACTGCCTACAAGAAGTACTGCAGCTGCTGTACTGAATATCTTAATAATAGGATGTGCAGTGACATTTGCTACTAGAATTACAGCGTCTACCGTAGCATCTACCACTGCAGCTACTACGCATACTCTCGTAACTACTGTAACTGCTATAACTACGACCGCAATTGCTACAAAATTCGCTGCAGCTACAATATTTGCTACTGGAATTACAGCAGTTGCCTGTTTGCCTGTTTCGGATAATGTTACACTTGCTACCAGAACTACCACGCCTTCTTCACTTAGTCGTTGTGATGTACCTATTATTTCAACCATACCTAGTCCCGTAGCTCACGTACCTACAACTGCAGCTACCATATCCACTGCCGCAACTCCTGTGCCTACCACTGCAGCTGCTAAATCTATTTCCGCGCTTCCTACCACTCCATGTGCCACACCTGCTATCAAAAGTGCGACCGTTACTGTCAAAACTGCTACTCTTACAAGTAGCATGGCAACCCGTCTTATGGTACCACCAACTACCACACCTTCTACCAAAAGTGCTGATGTTACTGTCAAGACTGCTATCCCTACAAGTAGCATGGTAACTCTTCCTATGGTACCACCAACTACCACACCTTCTACCAAAAGTGCTGATGTTACTGTCAAGACTGCTATCCCTACAAGTAGCATGGTAACTCGTCCTATGGTACCACCAACTACTATACCTGCTACCAAAAGTGCGACCGTTACTATCAAGACTGCTACCCCTACAAGTAGCATGGTAACCCGTCCTATGGCACCATCAACAACAACAATCAAGACCACAACGGGTTAGTAATAGGCATGCGTGCATGCAATGGGAGTGCAGCATGCAAGGTGATCGTACATTCGTTGTGCCACTTTTTCACTATCCTATTCCACTTGACCTTATGAAGTAGGTTACTCAGAAGTGACCAAAACTTAAAATATGTAAATATCGGGAAAATTGAGAAAACAAAAATGATAAATTTTAAAAATTTATTGCAACTAATTATGGAAATTAGACGATCAAACCTGAATATGACGTGAATTTGCTTGGAAACGAATCTTTGCTAATTGATAAATGATATAATCTATTATTATAGATTATTTATTAATTCATTAAGCTAAAGAATAAATAATCAGTGTGTCAAACATATCAGAAGCAATCAAATAGAATAGAATAAAAAAAATAATTTATTAATTTACTACGCTAAGGAATAATTAACCAAATAAAATAAACAAAAATAAAAATAATAATTTATTCGAATAAAAAACAGAATAAAACAAACAATAAGTAAATAGATCACTTATTAATTCAATAGCTAAAGAACAATTAACTAGTCTATCAAATTTATCAGAAACAGATCAAATAGAACAGAATTATTGACTATTATTCACCAAGCTAAAGAATAGTGAATAAATAGGTCATTTATTGAGCTAAAAAATAATTAATTAATTATATCTAATTTATCAGAAGCAAATTAAATAGAATAAAGGAGTACAATGATTTATAAAATGATAGGATGCTATTTCTTTCACTTTTCATTCAGATTCACAATTTCAACATCAATACGTATCAAAGAATCTGAATGACCGATTCATCCTTCAGGTCAACAAGACACGATCAAAACGGCAAAATTTTGGTAATATGCGGGAACTGGACTCCTAAATTCTTTCGTTCTTACTTTCAATATTTTGTTTGCAACAGTGATTTGCTTGAAATAACTGCATGAATTTTTTTTCTTTTAAATGTTTAATTTATAGCAGTAACAATTGTGACAGATGAAATAAATGATATATAACAATTTGTTTTTTATCAAATTATAAATAAAGAGAATTGAATGGAGCAGTTAGATCGAAATCTTTTACAAATATGAAATATACCTTATGAATAGTAAAAAATCGTTGATGAAAATTCATTTTCGCAGTTTCTATTTACGATTTTGCAAAAAGAAACCAAAATTTCAAGGACGTCAAATCTTGTTGTCAAAATTTATTATCAAATTTTCTATTTTCACTTTGTAAGTTTTAATGACAAAATACTGCATGTTATCGTGAAATTACAGCCTTAATTCAATATTTCCTTATTATTGCTTGCTTATTTTATAAGGCATCCAACATTTCTTTATTTCATCATAATTTCTAATAAAATTTTAGCAGGATTATGCAGAACCTGTGGTAATATAACAGCAATAGGAGCTGAACCTTTTGCTTATGGAGAAAGAAATGGTCAGTTGACGATCGTTTATGGAACAGATATTTTTGGTTGTCGTATTGCTAATCTCATTTGTGATGCCGGTCCATTGGTATACCTTCTATCCAAATTATTTCAGATTTTAATCTAATTTTATACTATTTACTTATTTGCAATCTATTATAAAATAAAACTATTGCAATAATTAACAAGTGAAACCACCTAATTTTATAATCAATATTTTGTGTTCTCATATTCTAATGTGCTACTAAAATATGGAAAACTTCAATGAGAGCATAAAATATGAAAATTACAAAGGCAAAATTTATCGACAAGTTAAAATATCAGTTATTATCATTAAATTGAAGATATCGATTTCCTTTTTAAACAATTTTTATTGAGCAAATGACACTGAATGTAGCAGCTGAAGTTATGCCTTATTCGAGAAGATATTCGAAAATCATATCATGTAGAATCTGTCAGTGATATTATTTTAGACCAGTCAAACAGCAATAATTTATGCAAATGGAATGAAAAGCAGTCCATTTGTATTGTCACCAATCGGAATGGTTCAAATTACCTTAACTTGTAATGAAAATATCCGATGGATAGCACCAAATTCAAGGATATATATTTCGAATGTAACATGCCTACTTGGAGGTTCTTCTGGTTTTATTGCAAAATTCAATTTATTTGCTTCACTTTTTAATGTTAATTAAATTATTTAAGCTAAATATGTTAAAATTATACATAGTAGATGAATAATATCATCAATAAAGTTCTTTCAAAATGGAATTTTAAATTTTGAAAATATAATTAACGATTATTCGGTGATAAATCTTGCAACAATAAGCAATTAAGGAGCAAATTAATAGATGTTATACATTACTCAATTCTGTTTTTTAAAACGAAACAAATATGAGTCATTAGTAATTCCTATTTGAAACAATTTCATAATTTCATATCAGTTGAACATTTCATGTTCAACTATGAAATTGTTTCAAATGGATGTAACATCCCTGATTAAAACAATGACATTCGAGATCAAATCAATGCTTTAAGCATTTTTCGATTTTTTAAAAAACATCTCTAGCAATATAATTCCATAACTGTTTACAGATCATGCAACACCAACGACGCTGTTACCACCACTTACAACACGGAGTATATTTTATCCTAAATTTTTAATATTTTTAATTTTAATCAAATAATTTCAGATGCAAAATAAAGTTCAAATCATTTAGAACATAATTTCTTGTCCGATATTCAAATTACACGATATTTCGCATGATTACATCACATTTTAATTATTCAAAATTTAATTTTTATCATGTTTACAGGACCATGCAGTACATGCGCAAATATCAGATCTGAAAGAGTAAAAAATGCTGCATTAACTGAAAGTGATGGAAGGCTTATCATTCAATACACATATAACGAATTTGGCTGCCGGGTTGCTACCATTTTTTGTAATACCAGTAATGTAAGTAAATCAGATCACTTCGCATCAAACTTTTAGACTTCAACCAATTTCTTTGATTATAAGATGCTTTAACTGTGTATATAGAACTATCAATAACTTTACCCAAAACTTGGAATTCATATACATGCAAACCAAAATGATATACATATGAAGCAAGCAAACCTTCAATCTATCTCACAAATCTGAGAAGTACGCTTTTGATCTTAACTGTGATTTCAAGAATATATTTTTGGTATTTAAAAAAAGAAAGATAATAAATAAAAGGATGAATAATAATTTTATTTCATCAAACACTTACTAATATGTAAAAATTTTCAATTTTTTACAATAATAATATTATAAAAGCTTATGAATAATTCGTAATTATATTAATTCAAAATATGATAATACCATTGCATATATTTTGATTTATACGTTTATCAGATGAATAATCATTTACTAGGCATACGAGGAAGTTTTAATCTATTTCAACGAGATGAAAAATTCACCAGTTGCTTCAAATGTAATTGGCTCTGCAGTGATTTCATTGGTCTGTGGTGATAATCTACGTTTTAAAGTTGAAGGTTTCCCTGTTAACGTTGAAAGTGTTACTTGTCTTTCACGAGGTTCTTTTCCTCTTATTATCAATCATTTGCACCAATGTTTATATTGATAATAATCATTAATATGCTTATTATTGTACATACATGCTTTTGTTGAATATTTAATTTTGAAAGGAATGCAGAAGTGGGTTATTTCGAAATTTGATAAAAATTTCACAAGTTTTAGATATTATTACAGCAATGATTATGCCACGTACAACAATGATCATGCCACGTACAACAATGATCATGCCAATGATTATACCAACAACATCAGCAGGTAAAAGAAAATAATTGGAATTATTTTTAGCCGAAGCTAAATGAAAGAGAAGTCGCACATGATTAACATATTACTTATAGAATACGTACATATTTCTACATATGTTAATAATTTTTGTTTCTTGACAAAGGTATGTAAACATGAAATTTTCAAAATTTTATTTTCATTCTAATTTAACGTAATCAAAAAATTTCAGTACCACCACTTTGTGCCGCATGCGAAAATCTTAAAACGGCGGCACTAAGATTGAACCCAAATGAAATTAATGGTCCATTAACGATTGAATATTCAAAACAAGCTGATGGTTGTCGTACGGCAAATATTATTTGTGGTAGCGTTAAGGTTTAAATATTTTAAATATCTTTTTCGTTGAATTTTAATTAATCTAATTTTTTGTTTTGTATCAATTTTTTATAACGTTTGTATATTTTTTTGAACTTTTACTTTAAATAATTATTTTGCTTTGGAAGAAAATTTGAAAATTTTGATAAATAGAGAGGAACTGCTGCAAGAATATATTTCAATGGTGATATTAATTCACTATTTATATCGGATATTACTGGTCGAGCACAAATACAATTGATATGTGGAAATGACTTACGATGGCGAGCATTTCAATCAGCAACTAATGTTGCAAGCGTTTCTTGCATCGTAATAGGTAAATGAATGATTAGTGTTAGGATACAATAAAGTTAAAGATATTTATAACCATTATATTTAAATAAGGTCGTGCTAATTATTTCAGATTGATTTTTAAGTTTTTTATACTAATAGTGCTGTGGCATTAGCAATTTTAGCTTTTCATCACTTTATAAGTAAATTATTTTAGATGTATTGCCGGTATCACGATTATTTTCACCAGAAATGACAATATCGCCATTTGTATGTTTTGCATTTTAGAAAGTAATTCAATGAAAACTAATTTGTAGCTATAGAGCCAATTTAGACTTATCCACGGATGGGAAAAAACAGATTGATTTTCCATCTTCTTTCTAGACTTATTCCATAATCCTAGACTCAATTTAAGCATAAATTTTAAATTATTAAGAAAAAAAATTGAATTTGATGCTTAAGGCTAGTTTAAGAGCTTTATAGCTCTCTTCATTCTTAATTTAAATTGAATTTCAATTTTCTCTTCCATACAATATTTGGCATCCATCCGTAAGCTTTCAATAAATATTTACTGCACAGACATTTTATTTCATTGGTAAAAAAGTTTTATTAAAATATATTTCAAAGCATTGCAATATCATCCAAGATGACTTGTATAATATAGCAAAATAAATTATATTGTCTTTATAATATTTACATGATACAGCAGCGTAAATAATGTGCTGAAACAATTGGAACAATGATAGCGAATAAAAACAAGGAACATACAAAAAATAATTGAAAATTTTGAATTCATTAAATTGTAATTTTTAATTATTCCCATGCAATCTTCAAATTCTTTTACAGGTGTCGATGCCAACAAGATTATTAAGATGTCAAGCGCAATGGGCAGCATGGGAATCTTGGTCAACTTGTACAGATACATGTGGCGCTTATGGAAGTCGACAACGTTTTCGTGGTTGTCAACAAACTTATGAGGATTGCTTTTGTAATGGGTATTTTTTCCTTTAATCTTTATTTTTCGTTTAATTTTCTGAAACGATAAGAAATTTCTAACAATCACCTGATATATTTATTTGTCACAATTTTTGACGCAAAAAAATGGACGGACAATTTGATTGTTATTGCTTGTCGTTATTATTATAAGCTGCTTGTCGTTGTTATAAAATTCCAAACTAACTAGAATAAATTATTAAAAATATGGCTGGTTAATTATAACCTCTAATTAATATAACAGTCATATGTTAATATATAATTTATCATAAACATATATGTTTCATTTGTTTTCTAATTTATTAATTACTTTTATTATATCTGAATCTAAGTTTTCTTCGTATTTACGACTTAGTCGACTAATTAAATTAAAGTATTTAAATGGTTGCATAGTTTCGGTATCATTAATTTCCCTCAAGAAACTGTTATAGTTAACCGTATCCGGACTTCAGTTGCATCACTAACAAGTAGTAATTTAAATTTCCAAAAATTCTAATTATTTATGTTTCACTTTCTTGGATTTCATATAGTTATGTCTTTTTTATTTCACTAACCTAATCTGCATTACAATTATTGAAATTTTCAAGTAAATTGAAATAATATTTCTCTGTATTGTTTGGTTAATAATAAATAATTTGATTTCTTATATTCATATGAAATCAAAATTAAAAAAAAGAATGTGATAATTAATTAATTGTTAAGGACTATAAGTGACATGGAATTTTGTAATCTTCAACCGTGTTTATATCCACGAAATGCATGTCGACAAAATTATATGGTCTCTTCAGTGAATCAAAAATTTGTTTGTGTACCGATTCAATGAATCAATCTTAATTAAACTGATGGCCAAGACGTACTTCATGAAGATTTCATCGATTCAAATCAATCAAATTCGTTTCTATAAAAAATAAAAAAATTCCTTCGATAAAATTTAAATGTTTGTTTTTTTAACAAACATCCTTATATTACAGAAAGGGATTCACATGATGTTTTTCAAAATCATATTATCAGATGATGCAGATACTAAATTCATTGACTAGTATCTGCATCAAACGGTGATATAATGTTGAAAATATCTGCATATACATATGATGCAGATATTTTCAACATTCTACATCATGTGTTTCAACATTCTATCATTGTGATGCAAATACTAACCAGTGAAGTTTAGTAATATGATAATGAATAATGTGTGATGATATGGTAATCAATAATTCTATATGGATGTGATGATATATAATAAAGTATGATTCAGTATGGATATGACAACATAATAATGAATAATTTAGCCTACATGATATGACAGTGAATAATATGAATGATTGCATGATAATAGATGATTTGTGTTAAATGACCAAGTAATCTATATTATCCACGTTGATTAATTAGTGTGGGCATGATTTAATCTGTTAGTTAACTGATCAAAAAGTAGAATTATTAATATGATTACCCCTAATTAATTTATTCCCTAATTATAGTAATGAAATTTAACATAATGCTTGTCTGATTTGTAATTCACCTATCATTCATGCATAATTAATGTTATTGCAATTAATGATAATGACAGTGAAAATTAAGCTGTAATTTCATCAGTGTCGACTGAAATATCTCAAAAACAATTAGCTGGGAAATATGGGAAAATTACAAAAATTTAGATATTTAAAAAGAACTAATTTAATAATTTTTGAGCTTTTATTTAATGAAGTTTAATAAAGTTTTGAGAAATCATCAAAGGCGTACAAATGCTCCAATGGCCAATGTCAACTTCCATCATTGTATTATAATTTTATAAATGTTTGAAAAAGTGTGAAATGAGAACCTTTTGTTAATTTTATTCACAATTTTTCGGAATATTATGTGCGATCTTCTAAAATTTCATTTTATATTTCAAGAAATCATAATGATATGTTATAAAACTTACAAAAAATTAAGAAATAAAAGCAATTAAACTGTTAATTTTGAAAGAAAATTTCTTTATAAAATTTAAGGCGAAAGTTTTTTAGTAAAGAAAAACTTAAAATTTTGGAATTTCAAAAAAATCGGAAATTTAATAAATTTAATGAAAAAAAAAGGTATATCATTAGAAAAAGAGAAACAAAAGGATAGTAAATATGTTGCAAATTTACAATACTTTCAATGTTTGATGTATGATATTAGAAAAATCGATAAATTAAAGAATTATGATAATTCAATCTAAATTTTTATTAATAACACTAAATGTAATATATTATTCTAAAAATAAAAATGTTGTCAATGTTTGCGTAACATATCACAAGATACTTTTGCAACACATAATCTTTCCAATCAAATGAACTGATAATAACGTCTGATAACGCTGATCGTTTAAAATTAGTATTTCATTGCTTATATCGTTTATACAATTGCTACTTAAAAAATATTACTTACATATTTTCCGGGAAAAAAATATTCGGAAAAACTGAAAGTGATGAATAATTAATTGGAATTGCATAAGATAATCATTATATTAAGGTGTCGGAGAAAGAATGAAAAGAATATTTTATCAAATATTGCCAATTTAAGAAATGGGAATGGCTGGAATAGTTCAATTTCATTTTTTGACACAATTCATATTTGTCAATTCATCATTTCATTCAAATCGTTATTCCATCGATGGAGGCATTTCAATGGAAGGAATGAAAAGAGAAGAGAAAAAAATGAGAGAGAGAGAGTATACGTTGGAAAAAGTATTACTTGTTGGGATATGTCTTTTCTATTTTCATTTCACACCCAAACTTTCCATCTCAAAAAATCGTTAGATAGAAATTTTATGTTAGAGAAGATTATTTCATTCATTGATGTTTGTTGTTTGATTATTCATGGAAGAAGAAAGTTATGTGATCATTTATAGTGTTTGTAGCGGTTTGAATGAAAAATGAAAATAGAAAGAGAGAAAGGAAAGATATATGACTGTTTCATTCCTTCTATTTGGACTGTAAACTATTCCTTATTCAAAACCTATTCCATCTTTTTTACATTCAACAAATAATTTCTTCCTGCCTCGTTTATAATATTTTCTATTTCATCATATTATTAATAATACTTATGCTTCAGCATTATTTTTATTATTGTTATTATTATCACTATTTTTATCAATATTATTAATATTATTGCTATCATTAATATTGTAACTTATTGTTGTTATCACTATTATTATTGCTATTATCATTATTATTATTATTTATTTTTTTATAAATATATATTGATAGGAGAAGATAGATAAATTAGTGCAACTAAAATAATTGCTAACTCTTGTGATTATAACTCTTTTTTTTTGTAATTTGTTGGCTGACCAGATCAGATAGGAAGTAATTGGATGAAGTTTAAATAAAATTTAAAGAATGAAAGTAGTAGCATTTTAGCCTACGGCTATTTGAATTTGTTCAGCTGTAAAAAGGAAATGGCCTGGTCTCCGTGGTTAATCATATTTGTAATCATTGCATGTTTGATGATTATTGCTAGCATTGTCATCGCTATATTTTATTCCATCATTGATAGCAAAAGGAGGAGGATGTTAATTGGTTTGTTGCTTTAATCATTTTTATCACTCTTTATATTGATAGGAGAAGTAGGCAAAAAAAATACTTTATAAGTCAACTTTTTATAAAGGATTCTGCACATGAGAACTTTTGATTTATTCATTTATCAACAAAAATTAGCTCAATATTATTGTTTCGACAATACTTTCTTTTCATTGCAAATTTATCTTTTATCTTTTATCAGTAACAGGATGATAGAGAGAGTAAGTGTCATTTGGATGAGAGGTATATTTTGCTAAATCATCAACTTTTCATTTAATTCTTGCTGCAAAGGCTTTACATTTTCGTTTCAGAAAATTATCCCATTCCAAGGGAAATATGAATCATATGATAATAGATAACATTGCTGCTACAACTTATCACTGTCACTAAAATCGTCGAATTATATTGCTTTATTGCTCTGTCAATTATTATCACCTTATTTGCAGCAATACGGAGAGGTGGGAAAGAAGACACTTAATTTTTCGTATACCTTTTACTATTTCAGTTATAAATTGAATTTCTGGTATTATATTTTGCAATTTTTTTCTGAACTATTCGCTAACGGCTTGTAATACTTCTTCATGGAAGACTTCATATATTTTCCCAAAATTTATTTATTTCTCATATGCATTGATCGATGAAAGCAGGTGCTATTTTAAATCATTTCAATGTGTATGTTTTTGCAGTACAAAAAAATTCGCTAATTTTGTGCCTATTTAATTTTCATAATATGACTTTATCATTTAATTAAAATTTACATCAATTTCGAAGCTCTTCACCATTTCATCTCTTTCACTTTCCCCCTTCTCTAATTAATGATAATTTATTTATCCTCTTATTAGTATCATCATCTACTTGTGTATATTAGATTACATTATTAAACTTAATTTCATTAATGCTAATGCGAAAAAAAATATATTTATCATTGTTCACTTGTATTATTTAAACTTTAATGTGTAGCATTACAAACTTAAGCTATGATTGATATTTAATTTGATGAATAATTGAAGGTGTCATCACATTTTTGAAGTTTTATTTTAGATAATTATGCTCAATGCAATGCTATTATCATCTTTGTCATTATTTGTATTGTCCTAAAACATTGCTCAATATTTGAATTTCAACTTTTCTCTTTCAAAATACCTTTAATGATAATTGTTACCGCCGATTATATATCACCTTGCTAAAAAAAAGTTTGCAGGCCTAATTACATACAGTTTATTAAGAATAAAAAAAACACTCGTTAATTATTTCAATAAAATGATTTCATATAGCAAATCTTAATTAAGTTTTCAAGCAAAAATCATAGAATTTATTTATCGACTTTTCTTTTTTTTATTATTATCATTTTTGTTATTTTTATTTTAATGTATGTTATAAATGTGTAACAAATATAAAATGTGACGTAAATATTTCTTCATACTTTTGTAGCTTCACTTGCTTTATGTAGTTGAGCAACGCCTAATGGAGCACATTGTCCACTACATTCGATTCCTTGTCGAAATATTTGCTTCGGTATTAGATCATCTCCAACTTCATAGTTTACTGCACCGACGCCATTTAGTGTTACCTGAATGACTGACTTATAGATCTAGCTAACAATAATAGACGTTATATTGATACACTATTTCAATACAAATAATTAGATAAAAAGCATAAAACTTGGAATCATTTTGTTTTGATCATTTATTATTGAAATAGATATTGTTATTAATTAGATTGAAATTAAACCCCTTCATTGCAATTTACAATATAAAAAATGTCATATTATGTCAGACTTATATAAAAACGATAGGATTACCTTCACATTTTTCTCTCTCTTATTAGCACTTCCTTCTGAGGTTGTTTTTATTTCAAAGGGTCCTAAGCCACATTCTTTAGCTTTCTCTTGGAAGACTAACCGCTCGGTTTTTTTTAAAAGCTTCCTGAAATACCATTGATTTAGTGCTATGCTAATGAAATGTTTAAAAATTAAATTGAATGAAACCATGAAGTACGTTCTATTTGAATGCATGAATTCTCTATCATCCATTTGAGAGGCATAAATAAATATCCATCATAGCAACCATTATCCTAGATGGAATTGTGGAATATTTTGTTTTCCAAGCTAGACAAGTTTAAATATTCTATTCAGAAATGGAAATTATACATTATCAGGGAAAAGATACGATTTTTTGATATCGCTAATAACATATTATTTGGTTAAAAAGAAATTCAAATATTAACAAAAAAGATAAAACCAACTTCTCGCTTTTACCATTTGGAGCAATAATTTCTGCTTGAAATGGTGTATCAGTAAGTGATTTTACACGTACAATGATATCACATCCAGTTGTTGTTCGAACAATCGAAAAAGACAATAAACCAATACAAAATACTAGTGATAGCATCATTGTTCTGAAGAGATATGACAATTTATTGGAAATGTTGCATTAGACTAAATTATGATGAAGAATAGTAATACATATAACTTAATAATATTCGAGCAAACTTAGATTAGAATCATTTTGCCAATGATTAGATTCTTATCTAACTATTAATAATAAATAGCTAAATGATATCAAGTGAAAAGATAGTTATGTTATATTTGAATAAAGCAAAATGTAAGATTTGATAATAGCAATAAGTGTTAATAATAGCTATAGGAAAGAGTAAAGTAATGCTGTAATAAAATATTGTTTTAATAAAAAGAAATTCAGCAAAAAGTTTCCTTATCTAATAAATAGCAGTAGTTGAAACAATAAATGCTCTTAGACTGTTTTGGTTACAATGATGATAGCCTATCACTAATTATTAAGTAGTCACTACTGATAAGAGACTTAATTAGATTTTCATTTTACACCAGAATAAGTGAAAATTTATCAGTATTAAATTATTTATTTTCAATTGATAGTTAGTTATTGATGTGGCATCCCGATTAGCTATTTTAATATCAACCATATCGGATCATCTCGAATCTATGAAAAGTTTAGGAAATTCATAATTCAATCTCAAAGATGCTACCATATAAACGATACAGTTACAGATTTATTCAACTGATTCCAGTTTATTCTGGAATAATATACTGTAACCTCATATCATACTTTTTTCCATAGTACACATACTATATACATTTAACATTTCACTTTCTTACTACTATATAAAAGAATAAAGATATTTCTTCTTTAAAAAAATCTAAACAACTGTCGATGAGCAGCAGTTGCTGTATCCGAAGCAGAATAATTGAAAGTTTAACATTCTCAAATCCTCAACCTTAAAATGAAATGCAAAGCAAATGACATATACATAAAAACATACATAACCTCCAACATGACTGGTCAAATCTCAATATGACTAAAATTTTAAATATAAACACTTTAATATCAATTTTAATACGGTTTTATAATTTAACATTACTTTCGACATGCATAAAAATTGCATTAATTAAAAAATTACTAATATATCTAATTAAATGAATAAATGTAAGAGGAAAAGATGCATGAAAAGAGTGAAATCAATTTTAAAAAAAGAGAGAAAGGAAGAAATTTTAAAAATAGGAAAGTAAAAACAATGTGTTAAATGTTTTCATCAATAGAAATCATTCGAATTTTCATGCATTACACACAGCATCGCTGTGATGATCCCATTATCATTTATTCCTATCGGAATTCAATTTGATAAATAGTAAAGTGATAAATGGAAGATAACAATTTTGAATAAGAAAAAGATAAAAGATAAATTAAATAATTATTAAGATTTTGAAGAAAAAAGAAAATTCTCATAATTTATATTAAATTAAATGATTTCAAATAATGAATTCATCAAAAATTTTAATTAAATTCACTAAAAAGAAAGGAATGATTTGTTGTGAGGCAAAATAGTTTCAGAATTAATGTTGCTCGAAATGATATTGAAAGAATGAAAATCATCGCAAATGACTTGCAGCTGTTATTATTATTATTATTATCGTTGCTGTTTGTTATTTGACCTAAAATTCGCTACAACTCAATCTTTCTTGCCTCCCTTATCTCCTCTATAATTTCTATAATCCCCTCATTCTCTCCTCTCTACTAAAGATTTTTCTTTTTGTAATTGATTATATTCTTTCTATCTCTTTTTGACTAACAATTCCACAAAAAGAGAGAGAGAGAGAAAAAGTTTTCATAATAGATTTGTGATTAAAATAGGCATAGAAATAATCCAAAATCTGGAGCAGAATAATTAATCAGAAATAGAATAATTAACGAGTCGATCGATTTAATGATTATTTCATAAAAGTATAATTAATGATTTGTATACAAATATCCATCTTTGGCTCATTTCACTCTCAACTATCAGCCTAATCTAATTAGGGTAATTGTAGTATGTTATGGTAACAATTAAGCTAATTTAGCTTCTACTGAATTTGATCTTTTTTTTATTTCTATTTCTTGCAATTTTCTTGTCCCTTTGCAGAATGGTTGATCTGACCAAATAGAAGAATGGAACCCACGCTAGTACACTGTTACATCCACAATTCTAAAGCCCCATCGTTCTCACGTATACCTGAAAATCACTGCAACGGGATGTCCGTTTTCGTGACGGGTACTTGAGGGTTTCTACGGCCAAACTGACAATCTTGAGGTTTGTTTTTTTTTTGTAGGGATCGATTTGGTTGAACTCGTGGCTTAGGGTAATGTAAAGGACTGTGAATCTTTTTCTGTATTGTACTCATAGCAATAAGTGTGCAACGATATTGCAATCGCAAGTTACTCTATATAAGATGTCTGGATGATATACTACATCTATATAATATTTGTATATGAATATATTGTAGGAGAACTCAAATGGAAGTGTTATCATCACACACGATTCTATTGATTCAACCTGTTGCGCGTGTAGAGTCACGTACGTGGTCCGACTACGAAACAACTACCGAATGTATGGAAGGTATGTGCTTCGTCGGAGATTTATTTGATATTAAATGATCAGTACTAATTGCAAGATTATACCCTTTTCCTTTATTGCTGATTATTTTTCTATTATGTATCTTCAAGTGGATATGTGTTTAATTGAACATATTTTTCGGTATTGATAGGAAGTAACTGTCGAACATATAACTTTTAGCCATGTTAAATTTATCGAATTTATATCTCAATTTCAATTAATGTGTTGTTCAAGGGGAAGCTTTACTTTACCGTTTCAGGGATATGTAAAATTTTTGAGGAACATTTGAAGAAATTAAACCCAAATTCGGCATCCATCACTTACGATGTGCAGGTCTTGTATGAATTCATCGATCGCTTAGCCGATTTGTCCTGTTTAGTATGGGAAAATACATTGAAAGCCTATGCACCACATAATAAAGATTGGATCAAGGAACAAATTTATACTTTATTACGAAGACAAGCTGCTAAATAATTTGTTGATATTTTTTTATAATCTAAAGGTGGGTGGGATGACCTAGAGGCCTATTTGCATTTCATCCACTTTATATTTTTTTTTCATTTGTTACTAGTTGTTTTGATTGAAATATATGTTGTTGAGTGATCTCCTTTCCATTAAAAACCCTTCGTATATTTTTAGCATTAGGATTAGTCATAACCATCCCATTTGCACGATTTATAGTACAGAAGCATAAACAAGGTATTTATTTCGATTCGTCAGCACTCGTAACCCTTGTGGAATGCTAAGCTACTAACGAGGCCCACTGACATATCACCTATTTAGCTTGTACAACTAATAGTTTTATGTAATTATGCAAAGCACATTTCACGGGACAAAGCTGAGTGTACAGAAAGGAATCACATGGTATAGCGAAAGATATATCACAGTAGGAAAGTAATGCAAAAGTTGAAGAGAATGTATCAGAAGACAAATCGAAAAAAGGTCGTATTCGACATAATAGGTAAGATTAAATAAGAAAGTAGGAAAAAAAAGGAAGTGCAAGCTGTTCTTTATAGTATTCTTTATTGCTTTTCCAAAAAATAAATTATCTGCTCTCACTGAATACGTAATAAACGCAGTATTTCTGGTCCGATCAGTTGCATACGCGGTAATAAAAGAAAATTGCAAAATATACTATCCAAAATATATTTACCACCTTAAAATGATCTCAGTAAAATAAAAAAGTAATACCGCAATTAGGCAACGGATGTGTATAATAAGATTTCAATGAGCTGTGTGAGACACGGAACGGAAAAAAAATACCGGAACCAGCATCACTCTTTCACAATCATTCACAAGCAACAATCGGCGAGCGGTCGTGAAATTACGATTTATTAAGCCAATAATGGGCGTCTATACAGTTGATGGGATCTGTAGGATCCAGAGGTGGCAGCTGCGCACCAACGCCTTCTGTCTTGAACTGTTCTCGCATATAACGTTTTTCCAGGCGGACAGGGTCAGTACTTCCTGGATTTTACTTGAAGGATAATGATTTGAAATCATTTAAAAGGAAGTGATGACAGTAATTGAGCAAACCCATAAAAGGCTATGCTACAAATAAGCAGCTTAGAAACATACCAATAGTGAATGTCTGGGGGTCCATTACCTCATTCACACTGCTATTATACTCTTCTTCATTACCAGCACTATTTTCCTTTTTTGTACATGTCGAAATGCACAGAAACTGAAAGTAATAATTCTTTTAAAAACTAATCTAGGAAAAATCGTCATTTAAAGGAAGCCGATAGCACAGCTATTGACAATACTATTCTAATTTGATTCGAATCAGTCGATCCATTTCGATTAAACTTATTATCGTCCTAAGTGCAAATTTATAGCTATCTGTTAAACTCACACCTGATTTCCGTATACAAGTTGCTCTATATTCTATGCATGCATTATTTTGTCCAAAACTAAAAGAAAATGAAAAGTCCAAAGCTAAAGAAAATGAAACCGTTGTCTTTGGTTGAGGCATTGGAGCAGAGTAACTCATTGAAGTAACATTTGTCATGCAAAGTGTGGAATCGTATGCTGATGTCGTACTGCAGTCAGTCTGCATGATAGGTGCTACTGCAGCTGCAGGTCGTGGTCCCTGCACAAAAGTGGAGCTAATCGATGATGATCCTGCCTTTTCTAACAACTGTGGCGTCTGCACCAAGTTCATTTGTTCCTTTTCTTCAATTTTCTTTATAGATAGAAAGGAAGAGTTATATCTGTTTCCTTCTAGTTACATTGTCATAATTGATTATTTGAAATCGGTAGTTTTCGACACAAATTTGATAAACTCTCGTGATATTCTCTTATAGGGAAATTTCAGGATTTTAGATTGAAAAAATGACAATTCCCCTTATTCTATCTTTGCTCAATATTTTACTTCCCATATTTTGCTTTTACCTTCCCTTTCTACAAATAAATATTCAAAGCATAATATAGCATATGGGAAGACTGAATGCAAAGAAAGTATACTTGCTGATTCAATAGATGGCACCGAATGAACTGTGTGTATATTTGAATTGTTGCTCTCAACTTCATTGGTTACATGCGTGGGAGTTAAAGGTGTTGGTAACACTACATCTAAAGGAGCATTCATAATATCCTGAAATACAATTATTATTAAACATTTCTATTCGAGAAATTATCTTTACTATCATTCTTGGACAAATCACAGTTTCAATTTTTCTGCAAGACTTTGATTTAATAAAAGGTGAATTAATGAAGATCTAAATGATGAGATACCACAACTGGAGTGCTTCTTGCTGACGTAGCTTGCTTATCTGGAACAAATGGCTGAAAACCTGTAGTTGGTGCTGAAGTGCATGCTGTTTTCTAGAAAAGAATCAGAAAGATATGCTCTGTTCATTTACAATTTATATTCCACATTCTGACTTTCATATAATTGTCCTCTTATACATTTTGAAGCAATTTTTACTTTAACATGAGATTACGTCATTATTTGAAATAGATGATTACCGATGGTTTTCTTCCATGAGGAATTTCTATGAAATAATGCGAAATCGACAAAAAGACTCACTGTATTGCCAACAACCGATAATCCACTCACGTTATTAATGTCCCTGAGAGGTTGATGCCAAGGTGACATTGCTGCTTGAAATGTGCTATCACGGGAACACTAAAAGAAATGCGATAACTTAAATCCAACGATTTTCCAATACAATCAATACTAACGAAAAATAATACAGGAAAACTAACAATAAGATGATGAGCAGGGACCACGGTTGGCTTGCCTAACGTCGATATGGTATTAGTTGGTGCCGTACTTCGAGTAAAATCGGAGTACATCTTATTTAGTGCAAAGGGAGAAGCATAGAACTGGGGATGTAAGATATTTCCATCAACTGGCTTCTCGACTTCAGTGGTAGTCAATCTTGCTACTGATCGTCCTGTTAAAGCTGGTTGATCCAATGACATTGGTTTCGATGCACAAGAAACATTAAGTGCACTATTCGAATGAGTTGATATCGGCTGAGTGGCTGAAGTAGCAACATTTTGCGGTGTTGCCACTGTCGGTCCTCTAACCGAATCTGCTGTAACTGCAGCCGAAATTGATTGAGGAATACTGTGAGTGAGGGTGGTAGGTGATGAGAGGAAAGTGTTAACCCGCTGGGTATTAACAGTCGCACTTATATCTTGATTTGGAAAGGTTGAATAACGCTGGTCTGCTAAAAAATGATGCGGTGGGATTACGGATTGTTGACGTGCTAAAGGTACCATGATTTGTGATTGAGGACCTAAGGGTCTTGATATCTGCAATGAATGCGGCAGTAGTACTACATTACTAGAAAACATATATGGTTGCTGGATCTCTTTTGTGCTACTACTCAATGATGTATTTAGTACAGGCTGATTAGATATAGTTGCGAAATGACACTGCAATGGTGCTGAATTTTGATATTCAGAAAACTGAACACTATTAGAAGTGGATACGGGTTGGTGGGGCGGTATATCTTTGTGCGGTACAGATGGCATGTCAGTCGGATGAGACTGTTGTGTGCTATAGGGGAGACATGTTGGTTGGCTACTCATTGTTCCTCCAGCAATGTTAGTTCGGTAGTATTCCAAACAATCTTTCAATCTTAGTCCATTATAACCTGAAATCAAATATTAATTTCTCATGTAAGAACAGGTAAGATCAACTAATGAAAACTTCAAACATTTCCGACAAGACAGAATTTAAGTCTTAGATATTTCTTCAAAGAAAGACAAAGAAGGTAGTGAAAGTCACTAACCTATTCCTGGCGTACTTTCATTCCTCACATCGGGCCTTACTAAAATTGACTCTTCGTCCTTCTTAACATTTTCTGTAGAAACGATCCATTTCGCATTAGAACTTGCATGCTCTTCCAATCCTCGCAGCATTTCTTTTTCCTTTTCTTTCTTTTCTTCTTCAACTGCAATATGTAAACTATAATTGGTTCAACACAATTATTCGGATAACATTTCTTTAATTCTGCAATTGCAATTTTGTATTGGCATTAGCTGAAGCAAAACTCACAAGCAGTTTCGATTGCTTCAACAGCCTCTCCCAAATTTTTCACCATTGAAAATAACGTTGAATAGAATTTTAAGCCTTCATCTGTCTTCTGTGAAACATCAATGTATACATCATAAGCCGCAGTCAGGGCAAGTACCTGGTCCATATGACTGAAATGGTGATCATACGTTCTCGACATACCGAAAACAGATAACATCAGAATGCCGACAACAATGAGCGAAGGAGCTATGATGTGGAAGTATTTCATAAGATATTCATAGAATATTTGTAGAAAAACTTGCCTCTTATTTTGATCAATAATCTTTTTACGATAATCACCAAAACTCGCATTCGCATCAGTTAGTGCACTGAGTATATTATGTTGTGCAGCAAGATTCATATGAATGAGAGTAGCAATCTCTTCATGCTTTTTTAGTTCGTTTTCATACAATCCCTGTAAATCATAAGCATTGATTTTTTGATTTATTAATCGTAACATTCCTCAACAGATGAACTTAATCATAAATTCACTAACCGAGTTATCTTCATTCTTCTCTGCTAGACATTTTGCCGTAATGTCATCATTTAGCAAATTTTCATTTAATTTCGAAAGTAGAGAACATCGTTGCGTGCTCATTTCATTTGCCTTATCCAACATTTTCTTCAGTAGCAGTCCTTCCTTGCTATCTGCTGTAAAGTAATATTTTAATCTTTGCATAAATTAAGAAAAAAAAAATGGAATACCTGGTCTCGTATGAGTTTCAGTTAGTCGTTTGCGTAATTCGTTCAAAGGCATCGCCAGAATTTTTAGACTTTCTGAATGTGCAGCTAATGCACGTTGCAGCTCTGTATTGTTTGTCCTTTAAATCATAGTAGATTTCAGAAATTTTAATTAAAATTAAAAATTCGAAATTTTAAGGTGCATTTACCGTGCTTTCGTATGGTGGTCATTGATACGGTTAAGTTCTTTCATGATAGCAATGAATCCTTCGTCAGCTCTCTGTAATGATATGCAAATGTCATACATACATGAAACTAACTGTGTTACCGTGTTATTAACTGTGTTACTTTCAAAAAACATTTCGATTAGAACTGACAAGAAATGCCATCGATATCTTCCGAATTCAGGCCATGACACGTCAGAAAAAAATTTTCTAGGAGGAATTTACTCTACAATTATTAAAACATAACCAGCTGAAGGGAGTTAATAGCATCCAGCCTATTACGTAAATTGCTAATTTTGTGATCCGCTTCTATTGCACAATCTCCGACTCCTGGAATGTGTTATTGTTTATTGATAGAAATCTATGTTCCATTCCTATCAATAGAAAAATTTGCTGTGCTACGTATGAACAAAAAAAGTACGATGTAATTTGTCCAGTAGTTCGGGAAAAGCATCTGGTTGTGAGTTAAACGCAGCACTTCTTTCTAACAACATTTCTGGAAGTTCTTCTATTTTTGACTCATCAAAATCAATTTCTTCCAGTTGCAAAGATCTAATATAATCTCTGAAAATAGATGATATTGTTAGAATACAGAGGAGTGCAATAAATGCTATATTCATCTATGATATATCCGAATGACAGTAATGTTTGATTTGTCTCAGTCACAAAAGACGAAGCAGATCAATATAAAATTTTTACACGATATACAACTGGAAAAATGCATACGCTAAATATAAAACACATTTCCCTAATCGATCACGATAATCGAAGTATTATTATCTGACGATATTGTCGAGGAGCAAGCATTTAACAGGAAGCTACTTGACGATACTTGATCAACTGTTAGAATATGCACAAACTACCAACTTCCTTTTCAAAGAAAAAGCAATTTACCAGAATATGCTTACTCTAATTCCTTATTCTTTTCTTCAACTTCTTCTAGCAGTGCACGTTTGAACTTTGCTTTTTCTTCACTATAAACAGAAAGTGACTTGAGTACATTTCCCGGTAGCAATGTAGCGAAAAGATCGGGGCCAGAGATCGATTTGTCTGTTGGATCGAACCCAACTGTCTTTACCATATTGACACCCTGCATAATGTACTCTAACGTTAAAAAGCCAAAAAATTTTCCGGAAAATCAACAAACTTCTTGAAATTTTCGGTTCATCCATCGCAGAGATACTACAGTTGCATGTCTTCCAGTGCATTACAAAGGATACACGGCAAACAGTAAATTATTCAATCTTCTAAAACTTAATTCTGATATCTCACCATATTTATAAACATATTTATATTTGAAAGATATTGTGCCTAGTAATAAAAAAAGCGCATCAATAAACTCAACCTCCACAACCGCTAATTCTTCTGGTTTCGGCATTCGGTCATGATAAATAAAATCGTTTTCTTTCTTCGCATTTCGTTGTCTAAAATATAATTTATAAACTACTATTTCATTTTCCACATGTAGATAATGCATTTCATAATTATTTCAGAACTACCCTCTTTATAAGAAGGGCTCTGCCGGAGGATAAGTTTGAAATAATCTAAAATCATTTTCTCTTTCTTTAATAAAATCGTTTTCTTTCTTTGCATTTCGTTGTCTAAAATATAATTATATAAACTTCTATACCACTTTCCACATCGGAGGATAATTTTGAAACAGTATCTCAGCAATGCATGCAACAAATGCTTGCAGGAGAAATTATAATATTCATTGAGGTTGGTAGTGACGTCTGGACGTTCTATTAAATGAAATTAATAAACGAAATGAAATAACAGATCCCCTATTAAATGAATGAAATAAGACTAACTTTCCAAGGATGATATCATTCAAGAAAACGACAGCTTCCTTCAAACTTTCTCGCTTATCTTTTTCCACTTGTTTCATAGCCGCAGTCACATGTTCCAATGCAAAGTCGAAATATGAAACTCTAGGAGCAATAATTGTTAAAAATCCAATAAGTACTGGACACCCAATAACTGTCATATCATTACAGCTGTCCTATAAAAGTAAACGAACCTAAAGCCCATCCTGTTATCATCTTCTGCCTGTAATCCAAGATGGAGCATTGCAATAGCCCCGTACATTTCCGATTTTACAGTGCATGTTCTCAACCATTCCTGTAAAATTGTAAATAATACTGGAGTACGGGAGATAAAAAAAGAGAAAATATGAAAAATGTTGCTTACTTTACACTTCGAAGAGAGTACATCGCTCAAGCCAGTGAAATCGAAATGTTCACGACATTGTATATATACATCTCTCAGATGTATTGCTAGCTTTGCTATCACCGTATTCTTCCGATGATCAATGATACTCTTTTCCAATAAACATTCTTGCGCCTGCGCCTACAAATTCAGCTAAGTTTAATGAAGAGTCATTCTTAGTAGAAAATAAGACGATCTACGGAACGAACTAGCGTTTCTATGCGCTTTGATAAGTAAAGAAATGATTGAAAAAAATATTCTTAACAGCATGAATAATAATAAGCTTACCAGTAACATAGTCACATAAAACGTCAGAACAGAAGGGTCAAAATCGACTGCAGAATACTTAATAGCATTCATCGAGTCTCTTATTTGTTCAAAAGGATATGCGGCACATTGGAAATGCGTGAAAGCATTTTTAATTGACTAAAACAAATCTATTTTCGAAATATTCGAATAAATGTTGCAGCAAGAGAACAGAAAAAGTTTATATCCTTAAAATAACTCGTAATGGTATTTTTAATACATTAACGATCTCTGATTCTTCTTAAAAAGTGAAAGGCCAACGTCCAGATCAGTGCGCGGTTCATTAGCAGCAATCGCTCCATGTACGGCGCCAATATTATACATCACACAAACAAGTTCATAATTGATGTCTTCGAAGACAGCTGCGTTTGACGTCTCACTACTCTTATCCATCCTATAATTTATATCTTCGTTTATCGTACGTACATTCATAATATATATATAATTGGCACTACCACTAGCAGTAATAATAATCATAAGGTGAAGTACACAATTCAATACAAACTAGTGATTTATGAGTAACTCTTCCGCTTTTAAACAGAACAGTCTGTACTACTAAAGATTAGCCGCGCATTATCAATATATTTTATAGCAGAGCTATCTATTATTTAGTAATCGTAGTAAAAGCGGCATCTATACCAATAGTTATTTGAGACAATCACTTATATCACTGTCTGCATTTACAATAGTCCTACGAATCATAGCTCCAAACTAATGAACAAGGATAAGAAAAAAAGGGAATAATACCAGGAGAAGGCTATTTTGATAGTATCCCCTTTTTCCATTGGAAATCTATTCTTCATCAAGCATAACTGTGCGTAATATCGCTTCAATGTGCTCAAGGTTTCTGAATCGGGCGAAAGTCGACTCAATTTCTGGAAAATTATAGTCCAAATGTTCGATGATTATCAAGTGAAAATACATCCTAGCAATGACAATGGTGCAAATTTATATTTGTCCAAATTAGTAGTGCCAATGGAGAGCAAAGCATAAGCAGAAGTACCTGAATTTAGTTTGTTACTGATGCTACTGTCACGGAAATTATTTAGATCCACATCAATATCTTTGCTAAGATATGTCCAAGCCCCGCCATCTATAAAAAATGATAAAAAATGATAAAAAATGATGAAGAAAGTTACCGAACGCATATTTTCGATTTCACAAATAGCACTGTCATATTTCATTGGATCATCCTGATAGTGCAATAGAATATACTGAAATAAATAAGTATATCAAACGTATCGATTAGACATGATGAAACGCACGCATCTATTAGCTGGAAATGCCAAAATTTTTTTCTGCATCATCTGCTTGTACTAAAAAAAAGTATACTGACCAAAAATAATGAAGTGAATCAACTAGAAATACTAAAAGGAATATAAAAAGGACATGTATACCATCATCGAATATTAACATTAGTACATGAAATAATCAAATATGGCAAAATAAAATTATGGAAAATACTCAAGATATGAAAAACCCAAAAAATATGCTTCAACTGGATGAGTATTCATAATATTAGCAAACCTTTATACAAAATAAAAAGAAGGAACTAACTTCTTTAATTTGTGACGAAAAACTGGTAGGCAACGATGTCAAGTAAAATTTTAAATCTGGCGTGAGCATCGGTACACGTGGCATACCCTCCATAGTTAGTCCGATTTCTGAAAAATTAGTTCTAAAAAAAGATGATGCGGTTAGTATTAGTTATTGCGCAGTTTGATTCTTAGCATAGGAAATATTTCATTTCGCTTCCATCGCCATCTAGCTTTCATCCATGAATTTTCATGTGCAACGGATATTATAAAGGATAGAGTCTATTTTAAAAGCTTGCTTCTGCTTTAGTGAAGATTGTGATTAAGAAACATCCACAGAGATATAGTGTTTAATCATACAAAAACTTCACTTTAAACTACGAAATGGGACTTCATAGAGGAAAAGCTAGCAGTGTCAACTAAATATTAGCTCTGATTAATCTCTTAGTTTCTAAAATTTAAACGATGTCTTGTAATAACTCCCACTCTACCTAAATATTAAATCAAAGAACTCAGCCACATCCGCATAGCCAAGAAATAATTCCGGCAACTACCCAAGTCTCGGGGATGTCTTTCAATTCAGAAGAAAAAGGGGAACGTAAGTGGTATTTTACGGCTAGTTGACGGTTTTAAATTTTAAAATCTCAGTAAAATCCCAGATTATCTCAATATTCTGGTATATGTTAAGTAATAGAATTGCTCAAGGCTTTAGGTATATTCTGAATCCGGTTTCTGAATATAATGGAATATTCCAATAATACCATCAAAAAAATTCCAATTCAAATGTCTGTGATGTTGGAGACTTTTGCAAAGATCATAAAGCAACCTTTCAAGCTGTGGCTAATAAATTCTTTCCTTGAGCCCAGAAGTTTGAGCCTATACTAAATCCATCTATGAATAATTTATTAACTTCAGTTTCCGTCTTGGGATATTTGAGAAAGCCTGAAACGATTTTTTAAAAGACTTTATCCATTTGGGAAGGTAATGGATTTCTTCATCTTTTCACTTATTCCAAAATTTAATCTTCTGCTATGCTAAATAAAAGTTAACTATTAAGCAAGCAAAATGCTCCCGGGACATTTGAGGAAACCTGAAATGGTTTTTTTTTTTTAAATTATACTTCTTGAAGTAACAACCTTTCAAATAGTATTTTACGAAATGATAAATTGCTTTATAATCTTTCAAATCTTTCAAATAGTGCCTTTGAAGCGATAATTTGCCAATGAACAAATTGCATTTTTGAAATGATAATGATTCTTGAAATGATCATATTTTAAACCAATTATACCAAAAATAATAGTTTTAGTTTATACTGAATAAAATTTATAATGTTTGAGTATTTATATTTATATTTATAATTTATAATTTATAATGTTTATAATATGAAAGAGAGGAAAAAGGAGAATTGAAAAAAAAGCGGAAAATGAAATAGAAAGTTTTGATAAGACAGCATAAACATTGTAATATTATTTTTTGCTTTTGTTTTCTCTTTTTTTTTCCCACAGGTAAGGCAGGTAACAGCTGTTCGAGTTAAATTTAGAAAAACAAAGTGGTTGTCTTATTTTTTCTTTCCATCCTTTCTCTTTCCTATCCATTGGCGTCATAGAAGTGAAATTTCACGAAGGGAACTTTGATTTATAAAGTTAAATCCGACACTATCTATTCATCCATTCACCTATCATTCCGAATGATTAGTGGATATGATCGAACAATTTTTAGAGCCTATCCAAAGCAACTTTACTATTCAACACTTTCTTCTTTTTCTTTTTCTTAAAAAGAAATGAGTAAGAAGAGAAAGAGAAGGGAAGACGTAAGCTGTTGTCCTTCATGGATTTATAGTTCAGTAGTTTTATTTCTTTCCTTGCAGCTGTTTTGGTCTTATTAACTTCGTTCTTGGTAAAGTGTTGAACATATATATACACTTCAACCAAATTACACCATCGTTCCTTTTTTTACTGTTCATTAATCATTTTAGTTGATATGATTCTTCCAGTTTCTTGTTCAATATTATGTAAATGTATTACTGATATTATAATTATATATAATATGATAATTATGTATCACTGATAAATATTTTATCACGTCCTCAAACGAAGAATTTCATACATGATCATCGAACAGATTATTTCTCTTTGTTTTGATCAGCAGATGGATTGTTTCACGGATCATTATTTAGCTCGTAATAATAAGCATATTGTTCAGTAAAATTATTGTATAGATTGTGGAAAATTCAACTTGAATTAATTTAACTGCAAGGTATTCTTTGGTTGTTTATCGCTCGTTCTATTGCTCGACAAGAAATATTTCCACCTAAATCATTGCGCTAAAAATTATGGTATCAATAATGAAATCATTGATTAACTCAATTTATGCTGAAATAAAAGTGATTTAATAACAACAACTTTAAAATTTATATTTTCCTTTTAACTCAAATAATAACTTGGCTTAAGTTGTTATTCAAATAATAATATAAACAATTGTTAATCAAATAGCTTGGCTTAAATCATTCATTAAGTTTCGAGTAATAGCAGCTGAATGAACAATGTTACATAAATCCTATGATCCTAGTTTATTTTTCACTGGATCATCATATTTTTTGCCAAAGATATTGGATCATAAAACGCCAAATATCATCATTTATAAAAAATGTCCATATAAAGACCACTGTGACCAAAATTTCTAATGACATCATGCTTGATCTGTTCTCTTATTCCACTCTTTCGCTCCTTTTTTGTTAAACTATTGACAAGCAACATTATCCGTAACTTAATTGAAGCTATTTTAATTAGATTAGTATCCTATTTTCACGTTGTCCATCCAACAATAATAGCTCTAAGGCTAACAGCTCTAAGGTTTCTTCAATTTTACTAATTTATCATTTTGTTAATTTATTTCAGAAAATGTAAAAAAAAACGGTGAGGAAAATGTCACATAAAGATGATTATCACCTTTACTTTATCACGCTCATTTTACTTAATCATTGCATCATCAAGCACAATCAACCCACGCCTTTTCTGGGATAGTCCTTAAAATCATTATCATGATATTACGTAATATTGCAATTTTTTTCTATCTATAAGTATACTGCAGTTTAAACTAGTTTAAATTAATCATTAATGCAATACTGTTAATTCACCCTTAGTTCTCTTACATCATTAACATCATATTTAAGCATTTCTCAGTTCTCTTCCATCATTTACATCATACTTACGCACTTCTTATTTTTCAATCTTTTTTTCTTTCTGTTTATAAGTTTAAATTTGTTTAATTTTTTTCTTTTGTTTTTATTTGTTGATTTATATGATACCAGAAATAAACTGACTTCTTTTTCATCCTTTCTTCATTGTTCTAATAAGTTGTAGATTTTTGATTGATTTATTTGACATACTAAAAAGTTCAAAAACAATGATATTTCATAATTGCCAAGGAGCTCTGATCAATTTTACATCTTAATTGATTCAATCCTTTCATTTCTCATATTCAAAATTTATTTTTCTCTCTCCAACCTTTTTAGTAAACTTTAGTAGAGTTTTAGATCGAGATGAAGCAGTTAGTGGTGTTGTGTTATGCTCATCGTATCGGATAATATTACATCGTAGGGCAACATATGCTATCTTCTCCTTTCCTTCTTTATTATTATCATTTATATTTGAATTGGAGCTTCCAAATATGTTAGACTTTTTGCATTTTTCTTTCTTGAATAAAAAATTGAATTAATATATGATTTATTAATAGCATTTCTGTAATGATCATAATACAAATTATTAACAGGATAATAAAGTAATTTATCGGAAATGACGAATTTTTTCCTTTTTTTCTTTCTCTCCCTTTCTTTCCCTATATCTTTCTCTCTCACAAACTGATCACGTTGTTATGATTTCATATAAAAATTTAATAATGAAAGTGATATAATTTTAGATTGATGAATTCCACTCATTATACTAATAAAATTCGTACTTTTCGTAAGATATTTACGAGAGGTTGGAAGAAAGCTCGTTGTAAATTTTGTGGAATATACTTCCATCGATTCCATAAATTACGTGTTAGTTTATTTTTTTATTATATGCTCTCTCCCTCTCTCTCCCTTCCTCTCTCTCTTTTTTTCTTATATAAAAAACATTTGTTTTTAAGATAATTATACATTTTACTACGAGCAGAATTTTCTTAAGACAAAAAATTAATTAAAATATTAGATTATAAGATAATTTCATTTATTTGATGTATACACGTTTATGCAATAAAACACAAAATCGAAAATATTATCATCTTATTTATCATATTTATCTTTCATATAAGCTATATTATGATAATTTTAGAAATATGAAATTTCAATGAAACAATGTTTATGCTCTCCATTATTGTGTATAGTACCTGAAGCTAAGAAAATTTGCCGCTCAAAGATAAAATCATCTGATTCAGGTTTATTTATAAATTCCAATTAATTATTACTCTTATATATTTAAATAAAGCATATTTAAATAAACTTCAAAACTATTGATACGATTAATAATTACAGTAATATTATTAGAAAAGATCGAAATAGAAAATGTAAGAGTTGCAGGAATTTTGTGATCGATAAAAATCATCGAAAACAATAATAAAACTGAGATGAGAAAATTTCATGTAAGATAAAAAAATAATTATCATTAAAAAAAAAAAATATTTGAATCAATTTATTTAACAGTAAATGATATCATAATTTTTTCTGGAACAACAATATATACGATGCGGTATTTTGCAAAATGTATCACGGTAGGACAAATATGGTAAAAGAAGTAATAATAAATTAATAGATAATTTTGATAAAAAAAGAGTAAACATGTTTTAGATAAATCAGTCGGACAATTGTTTTCGAAATTAGGTGGGAAGACGGCAAAGGAATTAGAAAGAATGAAGCGGAAAGTAAGTTACCGGTATCTGTATAATATTGTTTAGTAATGGATTTTCTTCCAAATCATGTTAGGTCTCTAATCCGTGATGTTAACTTGATTCAGTGATCCAATTCATTCCTTTATTTATACATATATAAAATATCATTTCCTTTCTTAAAACCATCAATTTAACTCACAGTTCTTCTTATTATAATTTCTTCATTACGATTAAATAGAATTAAAATCAAAAAAAAATTTGTCGTATTACTTTATTATTAATAGAAGTTAATGTTTAATAGTAAATAATAGACTAAGTGAGACTTTAAAATAGTTTATATGAAAAAGCATTGAATATTGAACATTATGAAAATTAAATTCATTTCATACATAAAATAAATTTAAGTAATTGTTTATGTTGTCGGTTATTTTAAGGGTGATAATTGGTCAACCAATGATTTATTAAAATTTCAACATGGAAATTTTGATCACTATGATATAGATGAGAAGCGAGAAATTTGTCTGGAATGGCTTCGACGACTTAGCAATATTACCAAAAAATATTGTTGCCTTGCATGGTTCGTATTATTCATTCATATCTAAATATCAATTATTACAATTAAATTATTCTAAACACCTATTTCAGGTATGCATCTGCAATTTACACTTGCTATTATCGATTAGCTCCATCAATTATTGATAAAGAAGAGAAGAAGCGTATATGGGTTGATGTTAAGCGTGAATATGCCGAAATATTTCTGATGGGTCGTCGTATTTGGCGACGACCAACTCATCCAACTAGACTTCGTATTCTTTATGATTTAGCCATGTTATGCGTCCTTTTCAACGATATATCTGTAAGTTGCATCTGAATCTAAAAAAATCCATGCTAAATTCTGGTATCAAAAAATTTTGTTAGTTTGAAAACATTTCAGCATTAAATAGAACCTCAAAATTTAATTGTTTTAACGAATGAATTGCTAAATCTGTCAATATTTAGAGTGTATATAAATCAATTTAATTTTTATTAATGAAAAACATAAACGAAGGAAAGCAAAATTGAATTTAGATGGAAATGATGAATTGTCCGAAAAATGATAAAGCCAATTGGAATATGTTTAATATCGCTAAGAAATTTGTTGCAAATAATTTTCTTCATTGTTAATAGATTAATGTTGTTGTTATTGTTTGATCAGATAATACATTAAACTAATGGAAATTCTTATAGGATGATGAAACAGTGATATTATTCCGTAACTTACTAGATGATAATGATAATTTCAACTTTGAAGTACTAGATGAGATTGAATATGCACGATCTATTGATAAGGTATAGTTTATTATCATATCTATTCTATGATAGCAATATGCTTAATAAAGATCTGTAATTTTTTTGTACTGAATTCTATCAATACATGTATTAAAATAAATTTTATCATAATGAATTAATGATTGACTTATAAAGTATTTGTAACACTCTGTAGCTCTTATTGTTTGAATGAGATGAAAAAGAATTTTTTACTTGAAGATGAATAAATTTCAATTTTGAAAAGGAAAAGTTAGAATGACGTGAAACGAATAAAGTTTATCCAAAGAGAGAAAATTAGAGTGATAAATGATTATAGTTAATTAGCATGACAAATGATAGTAATTAATTGGAGCTCTTTGATTTATATTTCTTCCATAAATATCTATTCATGTTATAGAGGTATATTTTGAAAAATTTATTTCATGGTTTAAATACATGTGACTAGTAATTTCGTCAAAAATGATTAGTAGTTTGTGTTTCAATTATTATAATTCATTTACTTCATCAGTTAAAAACTGATTACCGATTTACTTTTTTCCAGGCAGTACAGTTGGAAAATCATGTGATCGATTTATTTTATCAGAGACGTAAATCTACTTGTTCTACCCGTTCCAGCTTTTTCTCGAAAAGCAGTATTGAAACTTCACGAAGCAGTTTTAGCCGTAACAAATTGAGCGTCAGTATAAATGTTATTCGTTAACAAATATTCATCAGTGATAATTGTTAATAAGATTTTATCTTCTCTGCAGGAATTGATCAAATGAATATCAAAATTTTGAGCAAAAAGAAATGCTTTTCGCAAAATTAGAATTCGAAAAATCAGATTTTCGCATTTCTTTTTCTTTCTCCATCTTACCGCAAATAAGATTGTGATAATATTTCAGAAAACCTCATTTTTGTCCATTCCGGATACCATAGTATCGGATTCATGCGTGACTAGAAATCTACCACAAATTGCTCATAAACAAACTGTTCGTTTTGCTAGGAAACCTGACGTAGATCCAAAAGTGGAAACCGAAACAGACAAATATTTAAATCCAACGAATATGATGAAAGTAAAAGATACAATTGCTGATATTGTGGAAAACAACGCAACAGAAAACAACTTTAAACATGTGCATAGTCAAATGAACTCCGAACAACTTTTCACTACAAATGCTACTTTTACCGGTACAAATGAAGTTGAAATGGAAATTGCCGTAAAGAAGAAATCAAATCATGCAGGAACGATTCGAAAATTTTTGTTGATGTTGTCAGATGAAATTATGGCTGTTTACTGAAATGAATAATAATTTTATGGATCGTTTTTCCAAGATAACTAACAAGCGATATTCCGTTATTGACAACATTAACGGTTACTACCATTGACATTTTCCATATTACATCTACCAAAATTAATTTTGAAATTGTGAAAGTACCATATAATATTTATCATATGTGAATCTTACGAAACAAAAAAAAGACACATTTTGGAAATTTTTGACGATGAAGATTCTCGTACTTGATATAAATTTGCATAAAAATTATTAGTTAAAAATGGATAAGATAAATAGTAAATTTCACTTAAATAATCAATTAATAAAATATGGATTGATAAGAATAATTAAATCATTGATTAAAAGGATTTGATATATGAATGTTTCCATTATGCCTTTGTTTGTATTAATAACAATCATTCTTAACTGCCATATTCCTTACTCATATGTATATAAGCTTTTTTTGTAAAATTTTACTGAATTTAAATTAAAATCCATATGCAATAATTGGACAAATCAATTAATTCTAAATTCTTAATTAATAATGTTAGTTGAAAAAGACAAAAAAAGAAAATGAATGGAACAATTTTTAAAATTAGGAAATTTTCGATAAATGCTTCTATTTCTATCAAATTGTTATAATAATATATTTAATGACTACTATTTTTTCTAATCAACCTTTTATCACACTTTCCTTATTTGTATATTATTATTCATACTATTAAGAATATTTTTTTCACTTGTACTTATAATTGGTATATATTATTTATTCAATCAATGAAAGGATGATATAAGATATCGTATATTCTTCCTTTTAATTCTTGAACTTATCATTAACAATATAACAATATTACATAGAATGGGGTAAAGTTCTTATCCCACATTATCATTATGGCAGGCTTTTTCAAATTTACCCATGCTCTGATAATTAAAATATTTTCTGAAAGTAAGAAAATATATAGCTTATCAAATATAATATATTAACAAACTTTTTCACTTTTTTCGATCTAGTAAAGTACCATTCTTCCTATTATTTCTGGTTATAAATTATGATAATGCAATGAAATCATTTTGGTTTAACTTTTCAGCGAGTGTACATTTAACTCTTTTAACTCTTCAAAAATGATAACATTTTCTGCAACTTAATTTTTCTTCAATATGTTTTGCTCAAGCTGTCTTTAATTATATATCACTCTAAATCGAGCTTTTTTCTTATAATTCGCTTTTTATATCTTCTTCGATAAACTTCAGATGCACAACTTCTTTATTCTTCAACTAATAGAATCGATTTGATAAGAAATGATGCAATAAAGATAAGCATTTGTTATTGTATGAAATTTTTCTAATTTTTGCAATTTAACAAATATTGTGAAATTTTTGCAAGAAAGTTTAGATTTGCACAATTTCTTTAAAGTCAGATTGATTAAATTTGGTTAGTTATAGCATTAGTTAGATTGTAAAAATTTGAAAAATTTGTATTCATACAATGAAAAATGCTTATGTTTGTTGCATCATTTATCTTATTGTTAAATCGATCCCTTTAGTTGAGAATTTAAGAAGTTTGGATTTGACACAATCGAAGTATATTGAAGGGTTAGTTGATTTTGAGAGGTTTTATTTTTGACATTATAATACAATTATCAGCAATTTAGTAATAGAGGTGATCTCGTGATTATTCCTCGTCTGTCGTAAATTCATGAAGATAATTTGAGACTAATTAGCAGCTATATATTACTTTCGAGTTCGGTAGCGTTTAGCGAGTACTATAAAATGGACAAGGTCATAATATGACGAGAGTGATGCCAATACCATTTGATAGAAAAAACTAATAGCAATGAAAGGATCATTTCAACATGCATGGATGAGGTGATGATAACCCAACGACCATATCGTTCTTGCATGTAATCATTTTATCAAGCAGAGCCATTGAGACGAAGATCGCTCTGTGATTAAAGGGTACTTAAGATTTGCAAATATTGGTGAACAAATTAGCTTATTATATCCTTAAGAGACAAAGCAAGTAAAATAAACAAAAGTTTAGCTTAACATTTCAGACATTCATGAGTAATCTCGATAGTGGTTCTAAAAGAATAAATTTGGAAAAATTTTCTAGAATGCAAGTACTTCGATCGTTTAAATGCACCAAATTGTTTCATATAAGGTTATCTCAGAGTTCCGATAATAACCGTATCACTATCTCTTTTCCTGTTATTGATTTATTGATTAAAATAACTTTTTCGAAGAAGCATTCCGAAGCAGTTTAAATATGAAACAGTTGTTCAGAAAGATTGAAATATTAGCTTTCACTACCACGCTTCTTCAATTTCTTCGTTAAGTGTTATTTTGAGCAATGTGTAGTTTCACCGTACTACCAGCTCATTTCACCGATGCTGATTATCATCGACGTTGTGGAATTCATGTACAGGTTTGTCATTTTATCGTAATTAATTTAATAATAAATGTACATACAATTTAAATAAATTGTAAGTGTAAATATATGCATAATTTTAATACATATAATTATATATAAATATAATTTTAACAATAAATTTATATAAAAAATTTCATATATATACAGTTTTCATTATATTTAATGAATTTCATTTATATATATAAATTCAAATAAATAAATAAATATAAATGTAAATAAATATACACATATAATTTTAATGCACATAATAACTTTATATATATTTACAAGAGGTTCGTTTAACTATAATATTTCGATATATTAATTTGGCCCTTTGTTAAATTTAACACGATAATACTTCCAACAATTCCATGTATTTTGTTAATAACTATATTATCCACTTACCGATACATATTCATATATAAATATATCTGATTTTATCAAATATACTTTTATTTTTGATTAACAAGAAAAAGTAATTAATTTTAGATAATAATAAAAATAATTGTAGAAACTATTTCTCTGTCATGAACCGCTTACTCTACTTATTGCTATAGCAGCCATTGCAATTGGTGTTGTTCTATTAATCAATTCAAATCTTCATCGTAAAACACCATTATATAAGCAATTTTTTGAAGTATGTTTTATACCTGAACTCATCTTATTTTTAACTTCACGTATATTTTGATGCTTAATATTAAGCAAAAAAAAATTAAACCTTTTTTCAGCATTATGCACGAACGAGAGCAAGCAATTACCTATTACTTTATAGAATAGCTATTGCTTTATGGATTGGTTTTCATATTATTCATATAATTACTATTATTACCAGCATTTTAGCTACACAAGTAAACTTATTTTCTATTTCGATCATTTTATCATAATACAATTAATTTTATCGATATATAGCCTAGAATTAATCTCAATAATAGGTCCAAAATAAATTCAGAATTATTCTCTATGTCATCTCAAAATTTCGAATATTATATTTTTCTAATGATAATAGATGTATTCTTTGGATTATATAATTTAGGCATAAATTTTTTTATAATTTAGGTATGAATTTTTTTCTGTTTTGTATATGTAGAATTTTTTTAACATATGACATCTTTTTTCAAATATTTAATGAAATGATAAGATCGACATAACAGATTGGAGAAGGACCGATTAGTCTGACGATATTATCAGGGCCTATCTTCAAACATTTAATGCAATAAGATTTGATTTGAAGTAAAATTGGATAACCTAATAATACTATAATTCATCTTATCATCCATTTATCGAAACATTTCAGTTTATTCGACCAGAAATGCTATATCCACAACTTGTAGTGCTCATCATATCAGTGGGATTTTATACATTTAGTTTACTCTTTATTATAGTAATGAATTTCATCGGATCAACAATCATTTGGATAGCACCGCTTATCGCTTCCTTTTTCTTTATCTTTACTTTGTTAGTCATTTATGAATTTCAATTTTGAAACAGTAAAAATCGAAAAAGCAGAAAATTTCGTTCATAACTCGAAATTTCAAAGTGAAGAATAAAACTTACTTTATGAACAATATATGTTTTCCATTTCGCCTAATAATTTTTCTTGAAACTTTTCAATTTTTCATTGTTATATAAATAATCAGACGTTTGCTAATCCATATCACCTATTTATAGTTTTGTATTACAGGACAAATTTATATCTTCTTGTCTTGACACATCGATATGTTGCTGATCGTCGAGAAGCATTACAAAAAATATTGAGGAATACAAAAACAGTAACCTTTAAAGATATTAAATCATCGATCAAACAATGAGAAGAATATTAAATTTAAATTCGTTCTACGTATTTTTCACTATTCTCTCATTAATAAATATTTATATATATATATATATATCTTTTAAACTAATATCACATCAGATTTATTACACTTTATTTTTGTTTATTACTAAGAGCGTTCTTGAATTTAAATTTGTTCTACGTATTTTTTACTATTCTATCATTAATAAATGTTTATACATATTTTTTAAGCAAATATCACATCAGATTTATTACACTTTATTTTTGTTTATTACTAAGAGTGTTATTATTGTTGATGTTGCTATTGTTATTGCTGTTGTTATCGTTATCAAATGGTTTGATGATTACAATTAATGAGTAATTCTTTTTAAAATATCTGTATGAAAAATGATTCATTTATTCTTGTTAATCATTTGATCATCAATCATTAGAATTTATGATAGTGAAAGCATAGAGGGACAAAAGTGATAGAAAGCGCAAAAAAGCGTCATTTCCGAACATAATGACGCATTAATTTCGATTTATTTCGATGTATTTTTCATTGAAATTAAAGAAATGTTAAATATTTCACAAAAATTCCAATTCATTCCATTATAATTCGAGCATTGCAATCGCATTTATTAATTGTTGTAAAAGTAAATTAAGCATGTGAAATGGGGATTTTAACAATACTACATTTACATTTAATTACATTTTCATTAATTATTATATGGAATTATGCATTTCAAATGATCAGCAATTTTTAGAATTAATAGCATAAATATTATTCACAATCAAATATCAATTTATCAAATTAGTAGAGTTTATCAGAAAAGCATCAGATTCTCTTTCAATTCAGAAAGTCTTCCGTTCCAAATTGTGTCATAATTCGTCAGTGTTGCGACAATCATTATGATAATTACACCGATCAGTTAAAATCATTGTGCACGTTTGCTTCTTTGATTATAAAAGAAAGCTAACAAAAAAAAAACTTCGATGCTGATCGCTTAAAAAGTTAGGAATAATCAAATCAAATGATTTATGAACAAATAAACAAAATTAGCATTACCAATGAGTCAGTCCACAATTTTGCCAATTTTACAGTTCATAATCATTTCTCTACCTGAATTTGTTTCAAAAACACTTTTATTTAATTTATCTTGCACTGCAGAAATTACAACTGAAGGGAACAATTGCAGCAAAAAGATAAATTCCTATATGGAATTTTTTCTATCTTATAAATATGCTCTCTGCTTATTTGAAATTGATTAGCAAAATTAGTTGGATTCTGAAGTCAGGTTTTATGAAATACAACTTCTTATTACCCATTCTACAATCTCACATTACTTTAATTTCAACTAGAGCATTGAATCCGATTCATTTCGATGGAGAAATGAACAGTTTTGGTGAATTCATTCAATTGAAGACAGATTACTGGATTCAATATTAGTTTTGAGATAGTTGTGTATGAATTTTCTCAATTGTATGTCATTATTAAGTAGTTGTTTCGGAGAGATTTCCAGATTTCAAAGAATTTATTTTACGTCACTCATACAAAATCCGATTTATGGGTTGGAAAGGAATTGCAAGAAAATGAAAGTGAGAAATAGAAGTAAGATACATTTTAAATTAATCTAAGCATAGAAAGACGAAACGATGCAGTTAATACACAATTAAAAAAACTCTAAAATTACTCCTTTAATAGTAAACAAATTTGGACGATCTTACCCATTTCAGCTAAAAAGTTTTTAATGCTTGGATTTTCACACACTTTTATTTTTACATTGGCACTTTTACATTGGTTTTGTGGATATTTCAAATTAAATACCGGAAATTTTGCATACAATTATGCATACTAACCGATGATTTCTTTTCATCATTTGCTGAATAATTTTGGTGCGGAAAGATCAGACAAATTACAATTTTTATAAGAGCTATCTTCCAATGTATCAAAATTTAATTCGAAAATTTGATTTAAAAAAAAATGGAATGGATGAAAAGATTTCGAAACGTTTAAGTCATTATGTAAGAAATTATGATTAAGTGTGCAGCTGTGTAACCTTAGGTATTAAATATTTTTTAGAGTTTAAGAGATACAGTGATTGCAATATTTCCTTCATTAGGTTTAGAAGTAATAAACAAGGCAGTTAACGTATTTTTAAAAATAAATATTTATTTATACTTATCGTGTAAAAACTCATCCCTTCGAGATTTGAGGAATCGATTTGATTTTTGAAAAACATTTTTTTGCATCATACCATTTTGAGAAACCTGAAGCAGTGATCAGATCATCGTGGTGGATGAGGCAAAGATCAAATCATTGTGATGGATGAGGTAAACCTTCACAGCTGGATTTTTTTCAGGAATTGTTGTCTTTGGAAAGAATTGAGCCATTTCCTTTGTATAAGCCAATGTTGGCTAAAGATATTCCATTTCCTGATATATCTCATCATTTTGTAAAGTTCAGAAATTGCAATAATATTACATTGCCAAACAGTTTTCAAATGTTTTTTGGTACAACACCAATTTTGATGGAGCTTTTTGGTCCAGCTGCGTGTTCTTTTATACAATCTACTTTCCATTACACATCACAATTCATCCTAGAAATCACTCGTTTCTTTTGCGTAGAATAGAAAAGGTCACATTTCAAGTGAGTAAGTTTTGAATTATCGATGACCATTTATCCAACTTTTCTACTCCAAATATTAAACAATTATGGGATTGCTCACTTTATGTTTTTTAACAACTTGTTTAGTTATAAGAAAATTTACTTTGATATTTGCTTTTACTTTGATTTCCGGTAATTTGTGATGATCGATCACTATGCTTCTCAGCAAAAAAATGAGCATTAAAATTATTTATGATATGGCCTATTCCTATGCAAAACATCGCAATTCAACGCTGCAGTAATCGCAATTCAACGCTGCAGTAATCGCAATTCAACGTTGCAGTAACGTTATTTTACTTTCGTAATACATTAATCTGTTCTGTACTTATCGAAATGCAGCGTTCTGTAAGCAATTGCATGATAACATGCACATGATAGCACGAAATTTTTTTCTTTTGAATTTTCAATGAAATTTCGAAATTTGATCGAAGAGAAAAAGAGAAAAGTAATAATGTTAATGAAAAGAGAGGGATTGTTTTTATTTCACATATAAAAGCATATGATATCATATGTTTCGATATACGATAATGACAACATGCATTTCAATAACATTCACATTATCGACTCATTGCTAGTGTGATATAACAGCAAGACCCAATTAGTGTAATATGATGACAAGTAATACATATTAAGTTCGCTGAGAGCGATGAGTCATCATCATCTATCAACCAAAATAAATGACGAATTTTTCTTGAATTTTGAGAAATTTCGAAATTAGGGGAAAAAGAGAAAAAGAGAAGAGCACAAAAATAATGAGAAGAGAACATTCTTTCACATTCAACACAAAACATCGATCGGCTCATTCATCATTTTGTGTTATTCCTATTCCCACAACTAATCAGTTCCATGTAACTCTAAAGGATAATTATGTTATCATTCTTTTGTTGGTGGTATCACCTTATCATCGACTTATGTGATTCATCTACTCACCGATCCTGTTTGCTTTCCATTTTTAACAGTTGAAATAGATCTACTATTATTTAAATCGTTGTAGTGACTTGCCGTATTGTTATATCATAACCGTTTGTCATTATTATATGATGCTATCCCGTACATTTTTTTGTTGCTTATTGTTGAGAATTCAATCAGTGGAATAAATTGCTCATTTCCTTATCAGTAACATTTGTTGTAGGAAAGATTATCAACATTTTACCTCGATATATGTCTCTCTATCTCGCTCTTTCTGGTCTATGTGGAAGAATTTAAAATCGATTGGTTATAGTTACCTTCTTCCCTTCCTTCCTTGTGAAATCGGATGGGTGGAGTAACGTCAACACTTCTCAACAATAATAGACAGCCTATCGATTGGCAACTATAGGAATAGCTTTATTTATTTATTTATTTATGTTATGCCTGCATATGTTAACATTCTTCTAGAATTAAAGAGTTTTTCCGTTTTTCGGCAATCTTTTATCATTTTCTCATTTTAAGGAATGATAAGAATGACCATAGGAAGGCATAAATAAATGATAATAAGAATGGATGGAGAGGTTCTAATATGCGATCTTATCCTTCTAATTTCAATTATATTTCTTATTATCTTTATCATTAATCATCTTTTATTCATTAATCATTCCTATGGTCATTTTTTATGTTAAATAATTTTAAATTAATAGATTTTTTAAAAAAAATTTTTAATATGAAATAACGATAATTCAATTTTTATCAAATGAAATGTATTATATTTCTACCCTTTTTTCTTTTCGTTTTCTCTTTTTTCAATTAAAATTAAAAATTCATTTTCTTACTTTCTTCTTTTTTTGATTCAGAAATGGGCGATTTTCATCGTAAACTTAAAGAAGGTGAAGTATTACGGTATAAATCGGGTTTTTTGAGTAAAAAATGGAAAGAGTGTTGGGCGGTATTGTTCAGTGATTCTGAATTCGTATGGTACGACAAAAAGGTCACTTTATTTTTTTCATATAATTTATTTTCAAACAAAATCTTTTTCCTCCTTTTTTGAAATTTAAAAAAAATGAAAGCACAGATAATTTGCTTGAATATTACAACAATCGATAATTATCGAAATTTTATAATTATTGGTAATAATTATTTGAATGCATTATGTAATTCGTTATCATCAATTCATATATTAAATAATTGGTTGTTAATAATTTTTTGAGTTCTTTCACGTAACTTATTTTCACCTCTGCTCGATATTTAATTACTTCATTTGAAAAATTATAGGAGCCTTAAATTTACGTCATTTCTTGAAATGCCGAAATCAATTCAATCTATAAATTTTGTTATCATTTAGCATTTCCTGTTTTATTGCATAACTACTTGTATTTCAGGGTGATTCGAAACCGGTGGGTTCAGTTTTCCTGAAAGATGTTGTGCCGTATACGTGTGTTGGACCAATGTGTGAACGAATGCCAGGTTTATTTTCCTGAAAATAAATCTTATTATACGATTTATGTTATTACTTTCTTTATTGATTTATACCAATTATACCAATCAGCAAGGTGATGATAGGTTATAGGTTGGATATTGCATTGATAGACGTTTGGATGATTTAAATGTGAATGTATTAAGCTTATATGTTTGACTGAATAACTTAGGATTCGATAATTTTAAGATACAGATAGGTGTAAATTTTTGAGTTTTTTAGCTTAATCAACATACATGAAATAATTTAAAGTTTATTTGCAATTTGCAGTACGTCGACCAGAATTACCACAACGATACTCGCTACATCATCTAGTAGGTATTGGAATGGATTCACAAGCAAACAAAGTCTACTGGTTCCTGTTCTCATCCGATTCCGATCTTGAGTAATTTTGAGCTTATTCTGCTTATTATATTATTAATTCGTCAGTTATACTTGCACCGTTTTTTCCATATGAAATCAGTAATTTCACATGTGTTGTTTTTTCAGATCATGGTTTACGGAAATTATGAAAACTCTACCGAAACCAAATCCTCCTCCAGCTAATACTTCGCAACAGTTACCGACAAGTGGATCTAATGCACCGCCGCCCACCTATAGTAAGTTTTTTTTTCTTCCGAAGGCGCTTTTTGAGATCGGTTTTTTAGACTTACAAAATTGTTGTGTTTTAATGTTTTTTCGTGTACAGTTTATCAAATTTAGATCCTCCTCCAGTATATCCGAGTAGTCCACCTCAAGCGACCACTACATATCCTAGCCAACCGGCATATAATCCAACAACAAATCCATCACAACCACCAGTGTATGCTTCAACAGTACCAAATTATGGTGGTGGTGGTGGTCCCACAACAATTATTATTGTAAGTTAATTTTTTGTATTATTTTTACTATTGTTATGTTTTTTGAGATATAAGTAAATCTGAAACTTTTTACTCACTTGTTTTTGTTCTTAGCAGGATCGAAATGGAGGAGGCTACGGGAACGAACGATATGGTGGTAGATATAGTGGAAGAAGCAGTGGTCTTGGTCTTGGAAGTGGCATGTTAATGGGTTCATTGCTAGGCTTCGGATTAGGAAGTACGTGGGGTGGTGGTTGGCATTCCGGATTTGGTTTTGGTGGTCATTGTTATCCATCTCATATGGGAATAGGAATGGGAATGGGTAATGGTTTTGGCGGAGGAGGATATGTGCAGGTAAAAAATTATGTTATTTTATTTAACTGTAAAGAAAATAAGCCATTTTTGCACGAATTGAAATAATAAAAGGAAATGAAATGATACATGTGTTTTTATCGGAATTAATTATATACAACTAATTCAATTAATTACGTAAAAACATATAAAGATTAAAATTTTTGTTCTAATTTTTAGCGAAAATTTTAAGTAATTATTGAGAAATATCTCAAAATTGATGGAAAAAAATTTACTTGGAAAGAAATTTAGGATAATGACACATATATCACCAATAACTACTATGGCGGTGATGCAGGAAATAGTGGTACAATTAGTGAATATCATGAAGACTCATCAGCAGTTGCTGCAATTGATTCAACAGATAACCAGGATACGGTACAAGATTATAACGATGGGTATGACGTGAGTGGAGGAGATTTTGGTGATTCTGGCGGTTATGATGCTTCTGGCGGTTATGATATAGGAGGTGGTGATGATTTTGGTGGTGGTGATTTTGGTGGTGGTGATTTTGGTGGTGGTGATTTTGGAGGTGGTGATTTTGGTGGCGGTGATTTTGGTGGTGGTGACTTTGGTGGTGGTGGTGGTGAATGGTAAATTTGCGATAATATAACCAATACTTAATCGTATTTTTATTTTCATGTTCATCAACTTTTATTTCTTATAATAATTCAGATTAAATGTTGTTTAATTGATTTGTAAATTGAATTCCTTGTAAAGATGATTAATATCACGTCTGTTAGTTATCTTTGAATTAAGCTATCATTAGTCAGCTTTTTTTTTGAAAATGTGTGAAATTATATATATTCATATATACCACTTATATTTTCATTATTTCATCACTTGATAGAGAAAACTGGAGATAATAATATTGTCATTTATAAAAATGACAAATAATTTTTTCCCTTTTCCTTTTTCTCTTTTTCTCTCAAACATAAATGACTATTTTTATCCTTTTCTAGTGTGCACCCTTTGGGAAATCACTATAAGGAAATTGAAACTTTAATTTAAAATTTTAAAAAAAAAGACAAAAGAAAATGAATGGGTGAAATGAAAATGTCAACATTGCTGTATATAAACTTTTTTCTTGAGTTTCGAATATAATGGTTTGAATATTGCAGGTAGATCATTAAAAATATATATTTATATATTAACATAAATGATAATAGTACTTCTTATATTACTTTTTACTTCTTACATTTGAGCTGAAATTATTGCTTACTTCACAAAGTATTGAATTTTTTAATTTTTTTTCAAAGCCCCAAGTGAAATATTAAAATCTGCAATACATTCAACAATAAATAATAAGAAAGCAAAAATGATAAGAAACAATGCGACAAATCTTTAATATCAAATGATATTATTTCAAAAAAAAAGTTTTCATAATTAAACTTTAATAAAATTATTGAAACAAAAGATAACAACTGCATTGTCGTAGTAAAATTATAAGTTAAGTAAGCAATACTTCGGTTTATTCAATATGTAAATGATGGAATTATATATTAAATTGGAATATGTCATACATCACTGTTAGAGGTTCAGAATGCCTCAGGGAATGAAATGTGATTTTATTAAATCTTTCATTTCCAAAAACTTATTAAACAACAAGGAAGCAAGTTTTGCGTAATACAAAATAGGAAATAGTAAAGCTTAGTGTAATTTCTTGGTTAATTTACCTTTGATATTATAAATAATTTACCATTTAATAAAATAAAATTGTAACAGAATAAAGCTATTGGTGCTGGAAATGTGCTGGAAATATCGGGTAATGACCTGGGAATTCTTTATGTGGCTAATCATTTCAATAATTTGAGCATCTATGAGCATTAATTTATGTAAATTTATTAGATAAAAGAAAGAGAGAACAAGTATGGCAACAAAAACTACTGTAACGTGGATTCGTGCATAATCCAATTTTTGTTATTAGTTTGCACGTAATTTGATTACCTTTATCCATACATGATTCTATTATTTCAACGTCTGAAATTTATCATAATTGAATTTCAAATAGATAAGAAATGATAGTAATTCAATGGGGAAAATATTTGGCATTTTCTTTTTGCTTATCAAAATATCAGTCAAGTAATAGTAGCAGTAGTAATTGTGATAAAGTATCATTCATTGCTATTTTTTATGAAATGCTAAATGCTTTAAATAAAATTAGATTTAAATAAACCTTTGACGTCTAAATGAATAGAATTGGATAAAATGGCATTTATGCCAACAGAACATGAATAATCAGCGACATCCGATTCATGTATATTAGTAATGTGTACTTCGCTATGATCATCATTCATCTGCAATTTTATATAATTCATTTCAAGTAAGTGAAATAAGGAATCGAAAATTGGAACTTGAAATAATAATTATCCAATCAATATTCTACCTTCTTTCTAGGAATTTTAATGTATAGCTAGTAAGATTCTGAAAATAGCTAGTAAGATTTGTATGAAAGATGACTATTACATAGAGAGTTATTATAATCTAGCCTTCCTGTAAATCCATTAAACCTTAAATGATGATAGTTATAAATGATAACGCTTGTAACAATTTGTTACCATTAATCTTGCAAACTGATGATAAAGTTTCTTCATCTAAGTTATATAACTTGAAATCTTAAAGCTTTGATATCTTTTTCCTCTTAATTCTAATAATTTAAAATCTTTCCGTCAAAGTTTTTCAATTGATAAATTATAACAACAAAAAATTATACCAACAAAGAAATAATTCTTTTGTTGGCATAATTTTTAACATTTCAAAGAGACTTTCAAGAATGAAGAAATTTAATACATTTTCAAACTTCAAAAGAAAATACTTACATATATCCTTTGGTCATCGTTTGGAATTTGAAGTAACATGCCGTTTTCATGCCACTGTATAGGAAACTGTCCATTAGCTTTACATCTTAATGTTATTGTCGATCCTATAGGTGCCGGATTATAACCAAAAAGGATAAGCTTTGGACGACTTACTTTCAATTGTCTCTTATACAGGTAAACAGAGCTAAACAATACGAACGTTATGTATTTGCTTAGCTACAAAAAAAGAAATTATATTTCTGAATAAATATCTCTATTTCATGGGGATAGAGATATTATCTCCTGAGTGTTTCTGATTTCATCAAACATTCATTAAAACAGCTTGAATAATTCTAATTCTATAGTTGATGATTGTATTTCCAAATAAATAATCGTTATCCAAGTGGATAAAGATATTATCCACTCCATGAATCTTCCTAAATTCATCAGTCATCTGGACAACTTGAGTAATTGTAATTCTTCAATTAATAATTACCAGTGGTGGATACACTCATCTTCATTGAAAAACCGATTCTGATTGCCTTCACAACCGCTGTACATGAATGTCTTGCAATATCCAACAGATTTATCAAAATACCATCGTTGCTGATTATCTTGACATGATCCAATTTCCAATGGCAATAAACAGCTGTCTGTAAATGACTTTTTTAATGTTTGTGCTATATTAGTTTAATTTAAAATTTCTAATTTGTAATTAGGAGATCAGATCAGTTTGTTTATTTTTTTAATTGTTTTATTGCTTTTTGCCCTTTTTTATTTTTCTAATATTTTTTGTGTTAGTTATTGAGGATTTTTGATTATTCTTATTCGAAGCATAAAAGTCAATTAAATTGCTTAGCAACATTTTACGTTATATATTATATCAATCAATATTAATATGTCAGTCATTCATTTCAACCAATATTCTTTTATGCACCAATATTCTTTTAATGTGCTATTTTAATTACTGTATAATTGACAAATTTTATAATGTCAGCTATTCAAATAATTTTATCTACCTGAACTGACAAATAAAATGAGTGTGAAATCGCTCACACGAAATTCATAGCCATTAATCAGACTGTCTTATAATCATTTAAAAAATTTACCTTCTGTTCGATCAATTATTCCTTTCATTTTATTTTTCTCTAAGCATCTTTGCTCACAAAGTTCCTGATTATTAAATCGGTTACCATTACCGCGACAACCACCATATGTAAATTGCATACATCGTGAGATGCGTGAGTCAAAATACCATTGTGTTACTGGATCAGCACATGGACCACTTTCTCGATCTAACTGACAAATATCTTTCTCTGGAACATTAATCAAAGTAAATCGATTAGGTGATATCATATACGATTCTTATTATCGATTACAACATGAATTCAGCTAACCATCATCATTTCCGGTGTAAAAAAGTATCTCAGAAGTGCAGAGATGTTCGCATTCAGCCTTTGAAGAGAATCGATTACCATTACCACCACAACCAGTATAAATGAATACATGACATTGCCCAGTATCCACATTGTAATACCATTTGGTTATACCTAATTCACATTGACCACGATCCACTTTCATCGTACATACGTCTAAAGAAGAAAATTATTCGCCTCATTCTCTCAAATAGCATAACTTTTAATATCAAGTTGAAATTTTGTTGTACAAGTCCAAAATTAGGCAAATATTCAAATCTGGCTGTTTTAATTTTATCATAGTAAACATACTTAACATATTATTCCAGCTTCTTGTAAACATACAAGAAGTTAGAATAATGTAAAAAAAGAATTAGAAGCTTATACTATAAGTATATCGAGAAAATTAAAAAAAATTGAAGGCAAATGAAGATTATCTGATTCTCAAAGATATTGCGATGATTCTATTGCTTTATTTAAATATTCAAGCAATCAAGTACCGCTATTTCGATATTCTCCACAAGCTCTTAAACAGGCTTCTTCCGAAGTGAAGTAATTTGCATTATGTCCACAACCAGTGTAGATGAAAGTTTCACAACGATTTGTTTCGGAATCATATCGCCATCGCAAAATTTCACCAAAGCAAGGCCCCGCATCTTGCGGTAGCAAACATAGCTCTATAATTTTCAAATACCAATTAACATCAATCATTTGAATCTTAAATTTAATAGACATTCATAGAGAATTAAAATACCTGGTAAAGAGAAGAAAGATTCATTCTCAAGTCCTTCAACAGTATCAACCATTATTACTTTTTCTTCATTATCATACACCTGATCAAATTCCATTATCGCCTTTTCTGCAGATGTAGTAGTAGCAATCGATTTGGTGCTACTCGTTTCAGGTATTGAAAATTTTTCGAAATTATCACTCTACAAGACAAAAATTTGGCCACAAACCATATGAATATATCATTAAATTATCATAATAGCATGAATATATTACTGAATTATTGGATAAAAATTTATACGTGATCAGTATACCAGATGATTTCCATTCTCTACGTGAACATTTGGCGCACCGTAAACGTTATGACGGATATTTTTCTGGAAACGATTAACGTGTCCATCAAATGATATAACATTCGTTTCAAAATCCTGTTAATTTATTTTAGTTTAGCGTAATATTAATATTTCATCAGATGTATGGTCGTTTTACTACCTAAAAAATCATATATTTTCTATTTTTTCTAATTAAACTTAGCGTTCTCGTCGGTTCATTTTCTTTACTAATAATCTTCGTGCTCGTTATCAAATTATTCTGTATCATTCAGTGTCATTATCATTATCATTATTATCCTATTCCTTTGTGTAACAAATCACATAGTGCCTCACTCAATTAGTCATTTCATTTTCAAATGTCTGATTATTTGTAGAAATCATAACAATTGCATGTTTGGAGGAGGAGTGATAATGATATTATTAGTTTTCCGTAGCTAAAAAATTTATGGTTGAATTAAAAAGTTCAATTTTTAATATTCTAAAAATTAAATTGATTTTATAAAAAAAGATACCTGAATATTTGAATGCATAGTACAATTATCTATGCAATCATTTATACTATCGAAACCGTTTTCATTTCCGATACAATTGCCATAAAAAAATGGTAAACATTCACCGAGTGATTCATCATAATAATATCGTTTTACAATTGGTCTGGAATTATCGCATTTACTATTAAGCTAGAATTTATAATTGATCTAGAATTGCTCAATTTATTATTAATCCAAAATTTACAACTGATCTATAACTGCTCGTTTTATTGTTCATTAAGAATTCATGATAGAACGGAATATTAACATCAAATCGATAATTATTAAGAAATTTGTTACACATACCTACATGACTCACTAATTTTAGGTAACGAACATCGTCTTGTTGTTAATAAATTTTCCCAATTGAAATCTGCAAATGATATTTGATTTAACAGTAGCAAATATTGTTGAATCATTTGAATAATGGAATATGCTATTAAATATCACTTCAAAATGTTAATTATAAATTAAACAACTGTACAGTTTGATAACAAAAAAAAATGGTTAGATCAGTTAAGCTGAATATAATTACCTGTAATATTTTGTTATTATTCACCGCAAAAAATTTACATATTATTCATATTAATTATATTATATTCAGCTTTAGCAATTTACACTTGCTAAATTAAGCTTACAAGTTTCAACTTTAAAATATGTTCCAATCAATAGTTAAGTATAGTAATTTTTAAATATATTTCATGCTAATTCTGCTAAAATTTTTCTGTAAGTTTAATTTACCAAAGTTTTATTTATCACAATTAATTGCTATTGCTCGATGCAATTAATCGAATTATTTCTTGTTATAAATCTAGCCGTATATCCTCAAGAATTAATTCATCTAATGCTAATAAATTGTTACTGATGGTAGTTTTATAATCGTACTATTAGAATCATAACAATTATTCTAATTTATTATAAATTTCATACGCATATTTTCTCATTGTTCTCTTCGCTATTAGCTAAATTGTTAATATATCGTTGTATAACTCAAATATATAAATATATTTTACAAATTATTTTAGATATTCGGATTTTTCTCTCGAAGTTAACAATTAATTAGAAAAGAAATCTTCTAACTAAAATGAAGACCAAAGAAAAAAATAATGAATGATAATATGAATGATAACATGCAATGAATGATAACATGCAAGAAAAAAACACGCCGTGCAAACAAAATAAAAGAATTATAATTATTTGGAAATTTTTAATTATTATGAAAAAATAAAGCATTAACATATTGTTAAAGATATAAACGAAAAAAAAAATTGAAGGAAATTTACCGATAGTTGTCGAAATATTGCATAATGACAGGTAATGAATGGAATGTGATAAATAAGGTTTATTTTCATTTCATTCCATATTTATGGAGTATAAATAATTGTTGATGTGATGATGTTTCAATGTTTGCATATAGGTGAAAGAAAGGAAATAGGTTAAAATAAAGGTTCAAATTTTGAAAATTCTAAAGAAATTGTAAGGTTAAAAGGTCAAATTTTTAGAAAATATGAAGGAATTATAAAAGTATTCATTCATAGGATTTAACTCATTATTGCAATTATTATTCAGTTGTCAATTAGCAAAATGAAATGATTTATTTTTACTAGATATGTAAATTAGTACATTCTCTAAAACAAAAAGTATTTGTTGTAAAAAAAGAAAAGAAAGAGAAAAAGGAAAAAATAATTTAAAAATTAACAAAAATTCATTATGACAAAATGGATTATCATCAAAATAATAATAACAGAAGAGAAAAAGGATGAATATTGAAATCAATGAATAATGATAATTATTGATTTAAATTATTTGCATAGGTAAATATCAGGAGTTTAAAAAGTTTTTAACACGGAGAAAAATTCCTGAATGAAAAAAGAGAAGAAATGACAAAATAAGCTTCTCATAAAAGAATTGCTGCAATAAAATGCTACGGAAACAAACATGTTAAGTTAACAAATAGTGGACAAATTTGATTGATATGCGACTTGAGAACATTTTAACCAATCTACAATTTTCATTTCATTTGCAACTAATCTTATGTTTGTCTGATAATTTCATATTCCAAAAGAAAAACTATCAATTTTGAATTATCAATTTTAAAAAGCAGGGAATTAAGATAATTAATTGATAACAATGTTCGGGAAATTAATTAATCAGAGTAATTAATTGATAACAATATTCAGCCATCTATTGCAATATGATGGCAAATTTTTGTAACAGTAATAATTCAAATTATGAAAGAAAATAATTGAATGTAATTAACAGTTCACAAAAGTTTTCATTCCAATAGAGCTTATTAGAATAAGTGTATTTGATATTAATTACTCACGTTTTTCGGATGATAAACATTTTGCTTCACAATCAGCAAGATGTAGGAAATTATTGGTATTGCCTAAACATCCACCATATTCGAAACGTTCACATCGACCGGTATCGGAATTGAAGTAGTATCGTTTATGTTTTCCAGAGCATGGCCCATTTACTTTTGGTAATTTGCATGGATCTAGAAAATTTGCACAAAATACTTTTCCTACTTTCTCTCCATAATCTTCTCTTTCCATCCTAGACATACTTTGAGCGAGAAACTTCTGGTCAATTTCAATATTCATATATAGTTAAAAAGAAATTAATTAAGATTTTTTCATAATTTAGAGAGAAAAAAGGAAACAAATAAATGAAAAAAAGGAATGAAAAGAGAGCTGAATGAGGAAATGTAGTGATTTTGATGAAAAATGTTACCACTCTTATTTTACATAATCAATTCGTTATCATATTCCGCATATTTCAAAGTTAATCAATTATATATCACTTGTTTATTTATTGAATTGCATTTTTTTCTATTAAATTTTTTAAAAGAAAACAAAACTAAAACTAACCAGTGAAGTTACCGCATTCATTCTTGCATTGCTGTTCGCTATCAAAACGATTATCAGTACCACCACAGCCACCATAATGAAATCGTGTACAAGTACCATCAATTTTATTATAGTACCATTTTGTAACAAATCGATTACATGGACCAGTATCCTTCGAGAGTTCACATTTTGATACTGACTCGACTTTATGAGAAGCTGTAGAAAAATAAGAAAGCATAAATTGGCTTGAGATATTCGAGATTTCACATTAAAGGTTCAAACAATTGGATTCAGTTATTTGACATACACACCTTAATTTACACTGAAGCATTCACATGTATATAAGTAATTCTGCTTTTCTTGTCACCTCAAAAATAAAAATAATAATAAAACGAAAAATAGGTAACACTTTTACCATCTGATATTGGTATAAGATGTTTGAGTGCTTGATCAGGAATAAAAGATGGATGTGTTCCAGATTTAACACCGGATGCACGATGCACACATAAATCTTCACATTGCTCCTTAGTTTGAAAACGATTAGCATTACCACCACATCCAGAATAACGGAATGGCTCACAGGTACCTGTTGCACGTTCAAAGTAATAACTTTGAAAAGCACCATTACATCGACCAACATCCATTCGTTCATTGCAAGCATCACGTGATCGACCTATGCAAATTCGAAACTAAGTCGATAATGAATAAATGAATGAATAAATTAATACACTTAAACTTCAAAATGTCATTGCTGTTTTCCTCTTTCTAATTTTTTAAGAGTTTACGCATTGTTGGGACATCAAATGAGCCTGATTTCGGTAATGCGACAGGTATTAATTCATTTTGTTGCGCTGTTGGAAGTGACTGAGTTCGACCAACTGAAACTAACATTCATTATTTATTAGAATATTATTTTAATTATTAGATCATCATTTTCAAATTTAATTTTACCAGAAAAAAAAGAAGTATTAAGAAGTCAGATATTGTTTTGATGGTTTTTAGCACATGTTTAAAAATTATTGATCGACTCTTCAGTATGATAATGACGATTCTGATTCTGATTAGAATACAATCAATATTATATCACATGTTAATTTTGCTATTAATATTATAAACATAATAGCTTCTCGAAAATTTATCCTATAATTGTTTGCTTTCTCGATCAATATTATTTGACATTTTATGATAACATTACTAAAATAAGTAACTAATTATTCAACATGTGTGACAATTTCATTCATGCTTATTGTAATTATTATCATAATGATAATTATTAAATATCATTATAGAAAAAGTGATAGCAATATTCATTTTTCTCTTCATTATAATAAATTGATCAAATTTATTTTAAAAATAAAAAAAACAACAAGTGATAATCAAACAATTTACAATTTCTTCTACTAGCTCCAACATGTGAACAGCGCGCTTCGCATTCTTCTTGTGTTTTAAATCTATTCAAATTACCACCACATCCACCGTAAATGAATAGATGACATCTATCGGTGAATGAATCATAATAGTACATATCCACATAATTACCACATGGTCCACTATCAGCGGTTGATTGACATACTTCTTCAGTGGTTACTACAAATAGATATTTCTTACAATAATAAAACGCATATATACACGCACACAATACACACACACACACACATTTACTTTATATATATATAACTTACGTTGTTTTTGAGGTATTGGTGATGGTTGGTGTGGTTGTGGTAATGGTACTTGCAAGGATTCTTGTGATAAGCCTAATTGACGATCATTTGGAATAAATACTGGAAGCGGTTGTTGATGAGGTATGGAAGTTTTTTGTTCAATTGAAATAAGTGTATCATCACCATCCGCGAATTCGTTGGAAACATCAAAACGTGAATATTCAAGTGGTGAAACACTTGTCATAAATTCGTCGATCTGAATTGTCTAAAATAAAATTTTATCTTAGAATCCTCAGATATTTACTTTTTCTTAATATATGTTAAAAGCTAAATTAAAACTGTCCTATTATACTAATTATTTTATACCTTTAATCGTGATGATGCATTTTTTGACTTTTTGATTGGACCGATATCAGCGCAAAAATTTTGACATTCTTCCCAATTTTCAAAATTATTATCATTTCCCAAACAACCACGCCACCAGAAAGCGCCGCATTGTTTGGTTGTATAATCATACCAATAACGGGCTGATAACTGATTGCATCGTAATGGTCCTTCTACTTTAGGTAGGAAACAACGACCTGGAAAAAAGTGACAGATTTAAAATTAATAAATTATTTAAACAATCCAATTCAGTTTACTAATTAGAAGAAAACGAACAATTTGTTGGAAAAACAAACCTGTCCCTGGTGGTTTTACACAAACTGCTTCGCATTGTTCTTTTGTTGCAAAACGATTTTCATTACCATCACAACCGCCATACCAAAATTGCTTACAACGACCTTCGCCAGTATCATAGTACCACAGTAATTTATAACCTGGATGACATATTGTACCCTGATCTTGTGACAACGAACATGAAACTGAAATTTTGCTAATTAATTCTAAGAAATGTTTTTCTTTTGTTTCCTTTATAAAATAAATGAAAAAACTTCACCTGTACAGTTATTATTACAATTAACAATTATTATTTGTTTTATCAAATTTTAATCATTCTTTCATCATCTTATCAATAGGCTTCCTGAAGAGAATGAGAAAATCATGCGAGTATTACTGATTTTTTCTGGTGCAATAGAACCGCCTATAATGAAAGGTGCCGGTGTAGTAGATGGACATCCAGCATATTGAAGGCCGATAGCTCGAATTTCACTATCAGGACAGCAACCATACCTTAATATTATATCATATTTGTAAATGTTCAAAATTATGCAATGAGGTAAAATGATACGAAAAAAGAAACAAACTTCGCATATCGACAATCATCACATCCTTCATTCATCGGACCAAGAGCGGTCGTTTCACCATCCGGACAACATCCGTACTGAGTGTATTGGCATGGACAACCTATAAGATAAGCATAGTTACTTCCTCTTCTTCTTACAATTACTTCAAATCATTTCCCAAAAGGATACTTTGATCAATCTAACGAATGGTGCAAATAAACAGATTAATTAGGTTTCAATATAAAAAAAGAAAAAAACAAGCCCTCTTTGTTTAGTCCATGAGCGCTTGTTTTACCATCCGGGCAACAACCATATTGACTCTGAGCACATGATATAGGGCAACCGTAATTTTTAAGACCTTTTGCTGTTGTCTTACCATCCGGACAACAACCGTATTGTGCATATTTGCAACCACATCCTGAAAAATTTTATGCTAAAATCAAGAAAAATAGCACATTCATTAAATTTCTTAATTATAGAATACCGGTCATTAGAGCTTTTCCATTCTCAAATACTACAAAATTAATTCACGGCCATAAACCGCTTCAAATTTACCTTTATTGTCTACTCCTTTCGCAGTTGTTTTACCATCTGGACAACAGCCAAATTTGGTCGTTAAACAATTTTCACCGCAACCGCTACCATTCTTCCCTAATGCTGCCGTTTCACCATCCGGACAACAACCGTATGTGGACAATTCACATGGAAATGACGATCGTTCGCATCCTTAAAATAAAATAACATTTATACAACTGTTATAAATGATAATAAGGAAAGAAAAGAGATAATTAATTATGATAATAAAAGAAATAATAAATAAAATAATCATATCTTTCATCTACCAATCGTTATTTATTGAAAAAAGAAATGATTCAAAAAAGAGCTATAAATTGGAAAAAGCAAATTATTTAAACCAAAATAATGTGGTCCAAAAGCGATCGTTTTGCGATCTTTGCAGCAACCATACAATGATGCTGCACAAGTTGGCTCACCGCAACCTTCAAAATTTGAACCTCGAGCCAAAGTTACTTCATCCGGGCAACAACCAAATTTTGTTTCATTGCATACACCTTTAATTAATTTATTACTATTAATATTATTATTACTACTACTACTACTATTGTTACTATAATAACAATTATTTATTATTATTATCATCATTTATCACTTATCATCATTTATTGCCAATTATTAATATTATTAATTATTATTGTTACTTATTAATATTGCTAATATCATACACAAATTATGCAATCAAACAAAAAAAACAAAGGTATTAACATTGGGATATATAGGAATAACGTACCAAGCACGAATTGTGGACACCCTTCGTTGTTTTTCCCTTCAGCGATAGTTGTCCAATCTGGACAGCAACCAAATTCTGTTTTAGTGCAGTGTTTTGTCTCATTATCATAAGTAGCATTGAAAAATAAATCTTCAACTTCTAACAACAATTTTTCAATGGTACTAGTATTATCGATGGTACCATTCCAGCAAGCAACCATTGCTTTCTCACCAGTTTTTTCATTTACTACTTCACAAAGTTCGTCCTCACTGCAACAATTATTTGCAATCAAATTTGCAGTTATAATATATCACTTTTCTATCTTTCGTATTCTTGACAACAAAGGTTCATAATTTTGCATTTGCCTTATTCTGTTTTTCCAGAACGTAACTGTCGTGGCTTGAAGTAAATGAACTCTTTTTTTATCTATCCATTCTTAGTTAAAACTATATGTTCGACAATTGCTTCGGTATGGGATGCATTTCTGGTGGAGCAGTGCTTCTTTCGATTCCTATTGGAATTATATCATTTAAATTTTAAATCGATTATTTCTACTTCTGATTACTCTTATTTCATTTGTTTATGCGGTTTCATATAACAATAGGAGGTAATTCTTATCCGGGATAGAAGATGAACATTGGAAAGAAGAAAAAGAAACATAGATTTGATGGAATGTTCGATTCCCTCGCCACTTCCCTCCATCTCAACAAATTCAGCACATCCTTCTCCAGTAATGCTCTGTGCTTCGGTTACATTGTCATTACAGCAGCCAAATAGAGAACTGGAACAGTTTGAACATCCGGCTAGATATGGCCCAATTGCCATCGTTACGTTATCCGGACAGCATCCAAATTCACTATCATCGCATTCTAAATTATTTTAATTGAATATGAATTTGTCTCTTTACCTCATTGCCTAAAGAGTGGTACACTTCAACATACGATTCGGTACTAGCGAAATTATCTGATCAGGGATCTACATGCATTCCGGTTGTAACATGACCGTTTATAGCCACATATGTCTAGCACGCAATCGCCTGAAGGGAATCACTCACTGGATGACCATGAGTAAAGTAAAAAAAAAATACTTGGACAAGCTTCTACGTTACAATCTTGTTCTTCTGATGGTTTTTCCGCTTCATCACACCATTCCGGAACAGGTTTCTGATCGTAATTTAGACAAACAATCATTCGATTTTGCGTTCCGCCACCACATCTAAATTAACTGCTATAAAAATCCTTTGTCTAATATATTATCATCCAGTGATTTATTTCCGAGAGAATTATGTAATAATGTATCCGGAAATTGCGTTTTGATCACAAAATAGCATAAGAAAATTTTTTATAAAACTAACTCGGCTGAACATTTACTCCATGGACCTGTATAATATGTTCCATTACACTTCTCTTCATTCGTACAATTTTTAATTGCTTCTGGTTTATTCTCTAAATTACAGTGTCCATCATCTACTACCTGTAAGGAAAAGTTGAAAGGTCAAAGGAATTCCTTATATCTTCAAAAAGATTAGCATAAGAAATCTAGCCAAGATGATAGCTAAAATGAAAATCAAAACAAGTATTGTTAACATTTTATGACATGATAAAATAAATGGATCAGGCTGATTAAATCGCACTTTTGATCAATATTTTTTCACTCATTGAAAGAAGAAAAAACTTACTGTAAGGCAGCCTAATTGATGGATAGCGCATACTACTCGTCTTGAATTATGTCCATGACCACATTCCGTACTACATTTTGACCATTCTGATGTATGCCATTCATAATTGCATGGCTGAAATTTTTATACAAGTTTTCCATATAAATAAACTTTTAAATTGATTTTACTTAATTAGAATAACTATAAATATTACCTGTGGTGAAGAACATGGCCGTACATCAATGGGTATCTCAGTAGAATTTCCATTCAAGCATTTCTCCAACGGATATAATCGGCCATTAATATCTTCACATGTTACATTTCTAATTTCTTCCGTATCATTGCATTGTTCACACTAAATATATTTTTTAAATATTTTAATAATATTCTTTAAAAAATCGAATACCTTGTATAAATGAGCAATAAAGAATTAATGAAATATTTACTTTAACCAATTTGATCATTTGAAAAGCAATTTTTTCTATGCAAATTTTTGCGATATAAAAATGATTAGATTATTTTAACAAATTAATATTATCAAATATTTCGATTATTTGATAAGTAGATCTATCTTTATATTTATTCTTTATAATAGTATGTATTTATCTACTAATCTTTATCAAATATTAATCATTTCTTTTTTTAATATTTTTCTTTGTTTGAAAAAAAATTTCATTACCTTTTATTATATTCATGATGATAAAGACAAATTAAAATTTTGGATAAAACAGTCAATACTGTCAAATTTCAAATGTAGTTCAAAACTATTTAAATTGAACTATTTATAATTGAAATAATTTAATCTTAGTTTACTTGAGCTAAACATGTTTAACTCAAGTAAACTGAGATTAAATTATTCATTGGATTGATAAATATTTGAATTAAAACTATTTGTCATTTTATTAATCGGAACAAATTGATCAATATGATCTGATTATAGCCTTATTTTTCTTTTTTTCTATAATGATAACATATCATATCATATCATTATGCAAATTATTTCTGATATATGAATATGTGAAATGATATAAATATATTGAAATGATCAAAGAGTCCCATTTAGATTAATTCTTTGACCTTATTTTAATATTTTTTTTCTTTTTCACAGTATGATTTTTAGATGAAACAATTAGTAAGTTTCTAATTTTAAATGAAAAATTAAAAAGAAATTTTTTAAACCAATTTCCATTCAGTTGTGACGAAATTAAGCCCTTGACAAGGACCCAAATTACAATTTCGTTGTGTTTCCATAGTTTCACCATCGCATGCTTCAGCTGGTAGTAATTTACCCTCTTCACCTTCTTTTGCACTTCTACATGTTACCGAACGATACTGGAATGCATCACCGCATTTTTCCGAGCATGCACTCCACGGTCCTGCTTGCCATTCCGGACACGAAAATCTAATATTACAAAGTACAAAGTAGTTAAACTTTCCTGTTGCACTTTTTTTTGCATAACTTTTCGCGATATTTTATTTTTTCCTTTTCAATTTGATGCTTATATTACGAAAATTATAATATCCTAAGATGTAAATGCAAAGTTTAATATCTTTAATTATTTGTGATTTTTTTTTTTCAAACTGCTACCTGTTACAAGGTCGTTGTATCGCGGGACGTTCCATACTACAGTTATCATCATCAATAGTAATCCGTTTACCGTCCAGAAATACCTGATGACAGTAGATGACACGATATTGAATACCATTTTCTCCACATGACACACTACATGGTTCCCATTCTCCTTTATACCATCTTTAAATATGATATAAAATCGTAAAAATAGGTATTTTTACATTTCTCGAAGTTTTTTTTTGAAATATTTATTTGCTTAATTGGTAAACAAACTAAATTGAAAAGTGTTAATTTATTTCGAAGAATTGTTACATGAATGTATCCAAGATATATTGTTGTGATATCAACTATCGATATTACTATGCTAATAAACTGCACAGTTATAAGCAAATAACTGCTATCATTATCACTATTCTTATCATTACCGATATTAATAGTACGATAGTTCCCTTTTTCATTAACATTATTCAAATTTTCATTCAATTTAATTTTTGTTCAAATGCTACATTTTTAGGAATTTGAAATGATCATTTTTTAAAATCAAAAAATAATAGAAGAAAAAAGAAGAATCCTTACTCTGCTTCACAATCAATTGTTTCGCAAACTTTCTCAGAAATAGGTTTGGTGACATTATGTTCTTCGCAAATATCATCTGATACACGTTTTCCGGATGTATTCTCAATACAATATGGTGTACGAATTTGAATACCTATAAATATATTAACTTTATATTATGCTTTCTTCTTCTCCTGATCTTTTTCCTCATATCATTCTTTGAATTTATTTTCTCCCAAAAAAGGTAACTCAATAGAATGTTTTGTCAAAGCATAAATTAAATAAATATTTGATGTCATTTTTTTCTATGAAAATTTATATATCTTCTACTAGATTTTTTTTTCTTTACAAATTTAGTATTGGTAGGAAATAAAAATTTTAATTTTATAAACAATCTTCAAGTAGTAATGAAGAAATTTTGAGAGAAGAAAAAACCGAAATACATTACCTTTTCCACATGTTGCCGAACAAGATGACCATTGGTCAAGTTTATAGATATATGGAATTTCATCCTCTAATGGTACCGAAAATTCATATTTAATAGCACCATCCTGAAAAAGAAATTCAATTACAAAAATGTTGTAAAAAATTAGATCTTAAAAATTCAGTTTAAAATAATTTTACATATAGCAAAATGTGATTCAAAGCAATTGTTGATAAAGAATATTAACAGTGTTAATGTTGATGATGTTAATTTTTAAGTGGAATGATAAATGTCAATAAATGCTGCACTGAAAAGATGTCGTTCAAGACAAATAAACGTTTACTTTCTTATGATTACATTAACAATTTTGAACGTATTCAAATTTTCTTCATATATTCATTCTCCTAATATACTTCAAGCTATTTTATATTATTTATTCTTATCAGCATAAGCTATCAACATTTAGTATAGATTAAAATTATAATAATTCATTTTTCTTCAGCCGAATAGGATTACTTGTAGTAAAACAAACAATATACTTTGAAATATTATCAGAAAACTTTTCGTGATAAAAAATATGATAAATGACGAACTTTTAATTGATAAAATACATAATTTGTGGTATGAATTATCAACGCATTGATAAATGAATGAAAAAACAAACTCTATTTCCACGTTGAAAAAGCAACGCGATGATAAGTTCTTCTGTAGTTGGTCCTTTAGCGGTTAATTTTTCAAATGGATGATCTAAATTTTTCCGTGTGTCATATTCGAACAATGTTCCACCAATTTCCAAATCCTTATCAGTTAATTGAATTTGATAATTGCCATTAAGGTAATAATAATCCGTTGTATTCTTTATTGCTGAAAATGAATGTATTTATACATGTTGTGATTTAATATAGAGATTATCGATTTTTTAAACAGTAATACATTTTCATTAATGATTTTAAATTTACCGAGTGAATTAGTTGTTGAATGCAATTCCTCTACCAAAATTGACGTAGCACCAACTGGTAATCGAATAATGTTATGATAACCGGGTGATAAATTACGTTCATCGAAATATCCTTCAACAGTTTTACATAGTGATCCATCACCACCACATTTACCACATTTATCATTTTTCATTGCTAAAATATGTCTGAATTAATTGTTAATATACATTATATTATACATCATAAGTTTAATATTATCAAATTGAGAAAGGAAATCATATTTATAAGAAATAAAAAATTAATAAAACCTGATCCAAGTTTATTATCACATCCAACTGGTAAGCAAACTCCTTCCACACAAATATCATTGGTACGATAATCACATCTTGTACCATCTATTACCTAAAATTTACATTATACTAATCAACTGCTATTAATTAGTTGATAAATTTTCGATTTCCGCATCATCATTAATTAATTGTTCAACATATAGATATGTTTATGGCTTTTCTGATTATGCAAAAATTAAAAAAAAATATGTGAAAATCACTTTATCAGCCCATTTATAGTAGAAATTAGCATTATGTGGTTTGCAGGTTAACTCGCATTTATTCTTTCCTGGATACGGTAACCATTTGTAGTAGTTACCATCTAATGGTGTATCATCGTATTCCGAACATTGAATAGCCCGAAAATCTTTAACATTACCGATACATTCTTCGATATTACAAGATATATAGCGTATTGATGGTCCGGTGCATTCACCACTAAAACATATCAATGATTTCTTGTTGGTATTTAATATAATAATTTTCTTACTTTTTAGCATCATATTCAATACAGATACATATCACAAGAAAAGTATCATACTTGCAAGTTCTTCGCTCCATTTGTACTCCACCACCGCATGTTTTAGAGCATTGTTTCTCAAGTGTCCAAGGACCCCATGGTCCACTTTCAACACGTCCTGTTTTATCCATCGTAATTGATGTATCACTTCCCTGATACACTTGATAAGCTTGCCGTCTACTCCTAAGCAGTGATGGATCAGTTTCCAATGGTGAGCCCGGATATAAACTTATTTGATTTTTTTCCTGAAACGAATATGAAAGTTAAGTTAGTAGAAAAACAATACAGTAAAACAGTTTTAATTAATTAATTGTTACATGACTTTTTGAAATCTTCCAGAAAACCCTTATCCATCCATCATTACTTCATAATTTTATTATTCTAAGCTATCATTTTTTTAATTTTAATTAACGAATTAATCGTAAAAAAGAGAAATGATTTTACAATTATATTAAAGATCGTATTAATAACAAAAAAGGCCTTATTTTTCATATATTTTTATAAAATATTTTTATAAAAATATATGAAAAATAAGGCCTTTCTTAAATTCGTGAAAAACGCAAAAATTTCGTTTGCAAGAAATATTGGAATGATTATTTTACAAGCAACAAATTAATGTAAATTTAAAGGAATTAGAATTTAGTTGGATCAATAATTATAATTTTATTTTTTAATTTTTAAAGTATTAAGATCCGAGTTATGATCATGAAAAAAAAGTAAGTATGAAATATAGTAAAGACCTGTTTTGTAGAGAAAAATGTGAAAATATTCCATGCCTGAATCATTACCGGAATGCAGCAAATAACGGCTGCTAAACAATATAGCAGCCGCATTTTCTTTCCTAATTTGTTTTTTTTGCCTGCAATATTCGTTCAAAAATATCAGTAAAATCTCTTTATTTCAATTAACAATGATGAATTGCTCGTTTAAAAAATAATTTATCCAATAAAAAGAAACTCTAATCACTGATATAAAAGATAATGCTTTGATTAACCGGTTAATGTTAATATTTTGATAATCGGTAAACTGGCAATCAGGAATGATCGCAAATGTGATAGATGAGAAACAAAAATGGATAGTAGGACATATTTGGTTAGCTCATCGATAATGATCATAAATCGGTTGGGTTAGAGTTATGAAATCAGAAAAACGTAATGTTAATCAAAATATACCAATATTTTAATTTAGCAAATATGCAATAAATTCTATTTCAGACATTGATAATATTATTGGAAAGAATTAATTGGGGAATTTTCTCTTCCCGGGAGATTATATCTTATTCAAATGTTTTAAATTTAAATCACTAAATTCATTATTTTAGTGAATTGAGCAAAGAAATCGATAGGACAGTGAATTGTAAAAAGTTGAAAGAAATGAAGAAAAATTGTTGAAAAAAAGCTTAACAGTCGGAGAAAGTGCGAAGATTAATTGTTTAAAAGAGTTTGGCACTATCAAAGCAAAAGAGCCATCGTTTCAAATTTTAAAACTGATGGCATCCGTTTGTTAAAAACTACAATCTCCTTGTTTAAGTTTTTTTTACATCCGATGATACTAATAATATTCATTGATGAAACTAATAGACATTTCAACTGTCTAATAGTTTAACTAATATTGTAAGAAAACATATTTAAATATGCATAGTTTAGTTACTACAAAATGATATCCATTAATATCAACATTTAATTATTATCCTCCTAAAGTTGATAATTGATAAGTTTTAACTCTAATATCAATCTATACAACCCGTCATTATATCATTCTTTTTTATAGCAATTATAGAAATGTTTAATTTTTAAACATTATCAATTTTTTAAGACTTTTAAGTTAATAATATTCAAAATGACAAAAATTTATATATGAAATAAAAAAATGGAATAAACAATTAGAATAATTATGATAAGAATGAACAAAAAGATTGAAGTTTTACTGTGTTACGACAGTTTTGAGGACAAGAAATAATCTTTCAATTAAATTAATTGGGTGCTGTAGAAGTTTAGAACAAAGGCAAGCTCTAATCACGACGACAATAAATTCTTTCATCAGAAATAAACAAATATATATGGGAAATGATAGAATAAATCATTGCTGATAAGTTTAAAATGCTATGCTGATAATGTTTCTAAGCTTACAATTCTCTAGCAAAATCAATTAAATTATCATTATTATTAGAAATCCTAAAAAAGTAAAGAAAATACGTCAATTGATAACAATTTATGTGACCAAAAGAGAACAAATCCACTGATAAGATTGTTTGATGTTTCGGAGCACCTTACTGATATGCAATTCAGTTTAAATCTTTATCAATATGTTTCAATTAAATCCGTATTTTTCAATTTTTTAAAGTCATATATGGCGGTGAATTATTCACGAATAGTAAAATTTTACAGAAAAGAAGCAAATATAGAAAAAGATAAATGAGAAATGATAAATAATCAATGTTAATCTTATGTCGAAATTAGTAATGATACTGATAAATTTCAAAAATTAGTTAATTGAACAATATTGCGAACATTTAAGAGATATTAATAATACAATGATATTATTTGCATATCTTTTTTATACGTTAATGGCTTATCCGAAAAAGATAAAATGAGAATACTATGGATATCAGTCCGAGTGATAAGCTATAAATAGGATAAATATTTAATGATTGCAAAAAACAATTCATGGCTATAAATTAAATTAAAAAGATGAATAAGAGAGAGAGAGAGAGAGAGAGAGAGAGAAAGAGAGAAAGGAAAAAAGGGGAAAGTTGTAGTAGCAAATGGTAGCTGCGAATGAAATTGTGGATGAATGAGATCGACTGAAAATAATGAAAATGTGTAGCATTCCATCGAACCAAATGCAACAGGTTATCTTCAGTGAAGCCAAAAGGAATAGCTTAGATCTCCCACTTTGTAACAAAAGCACCGATTAATGATGACCTGATCTCTGACCACTTACAAGTGATAGCCAACTACCACCTCTTCAACCTTTCATTCTATCCTAACCTTCTCATCGCAATTTTATAATAACCTTCTAGCATACAAACAGATTACATTTTAGAGGCAATTATTCTAAATTTTAATTTCTTTTAAATTACTTGAATTGTTTCAATCAATTTAAATTAAGCGGAATGATTTGATTATAGTTTACAGTTAGAATGCATTGGCCATTTTTTGATAACAAGAAAATACCGCATTTATATCATATCATATCATATCAAATATATACTACTTGAGTAATCTGATACATTTGATCGTCTAAAAATTCATTCTATTCATCAAAATTTTTGAGTAATTTTTTATTTGAGTGAGAATTTTTTTTAATAGCTACACAATTTCTAATATATCATTACTGTTGCGTAAAGGTCAAATCGCCATTGCATTAATTATTTCTTATTTATTAACTATGCAATTATTGCAATAGATTTGTTTTAGATTATTCAACAATGTAGGACAATGGAAAGCAGATATTTGCTAAGTGTTCAGCAAATTTTGATATCTTTTCTTGCAGAAAAAAGAAGTGATAATTCTTTAAAGATTGTGTGATTTTTTTTTTAATTATAAAATTCTAATATAAAAATAAAACTTATATAGTTATGCAAGAGAAGGTATTCGGTAATGTTTTGAATGGTTATTCGGTCATTCAAGACAATAGCACCTGTTCTGATGTTTCTTGTGAGTAATCCTTGGATTATGAGATTACCTTTATAATATATGTATATATTTTTTACTTCTCTTTTCCCTCTGCTTTTTTTGAAAAAGAGAAAATTCAAATGCTAATAATTATTGATGTTGGGATAAAAGAGAATACTGCGATATTCCATTCACTCTATCTCTTTTCATCTTTCACAATAAATTGGGTTTTTCTTTGCTAGTAATTTTAGGAATTTTCAATTTTTCAAAATTCACTTCTTTACCCGAATATCATCACCATTCTTTCTAATTTTCTTCTATTTTATCTCAGAGACAGTTATCGTGCAATTCATTTTCAGTAACTATTTGAAATTTCAATTATGTTGAAATTAAAGTACAGTGTTATGACAGATTGTGTTAATTCAAAGAGTTTTTTGACATTTTTTTTAATATTTAAATACAAATAATATCTTAAAATTATTTTTAAAAAACTATTCTATATGTAAACAATTCTTTCGTATAGGAACTATAAAATAATTTCGTAAAAAAACTCCAAATGTCACATTGGTCGATTTTTCAGAAATAAATTAATGATTGTAAAGAAGTAGGCATAAATAAAAATATTTATTAATATTCGATTGTTAATTATTTCAGTTAGTTAATTTTTAAACAAAAAAGAGAAAAGAAAATGACAAGGAGAATATAAAACAATTTTTCTGATATTTGACTAAATAAGCATCCCACATATTTATGGTAAACTAAACCATATGCTACATTGTTTACAATATTGTTTACAATTTCGGTACGTATCTTCAAATACATTCTATAAGCTTTATCAGCTATTAGCAAAAATGTTTATTGATAAATTTATAAGAATAGAAGATAATCATGGAATCGAGTAGTCTGTTATCTCAATAATACATAAAAATAAATGAATCAATTAACAGACATTGTAACATTTAGTACGCATAAGTATAAATTGGTACATTTTTCTTAGTCATATTCGAATACTTAAAATTTTGTTATCTCAATTCAAAATTAGTAAAATTCAAAGTTTGTACTATGCTAAATACAAAGTCAAACATATTGTTAGCTGTCAAACAACTGCAACAAAAGATTTTTCAATTGCATATGCAAATTTACAAAAAAATCAATTATCAGTTACAAGTTATTATTATATTAATTATTATAAATTATTCAATTACGGTACTGATTAAGAATAACGATGAACTAATTTTCCAATTGTATCTTAACAATTATTACTATCTTAGTTTTTAGTTATCTTATCATTACCAGAAAATTATTAAACGATATTGTTGAAATAATGAGTTACATTTCTTTCCATTTGGCGTAAAAATAAGATCAATTCGTCAATTTTTTCTTCATCTTTTCCTGACATGGGAAAAAAAATTAAACCATTACTGACAGCTGGAAGCATTTGTAACATCATTTGCTTTCTTCAGATTCATCCAATTGTTGTGCTGTAATGAAATTAAAAATTAATTGTCATTAAATGTCACAACGATTGCTTTAGTAATAATTATTATATGCCAATAGGAATGAAATAATTTGATTTCTTTGATTTTTCTTTTTTTCCTTTTTTACCTTCGTACGGTTTGATTACTGTAATTTCCATTTATTTAAAATAATAAATGTTTAGAGAAAATGTTGAAAATTAAATCACAATTTCACCTTTCTATTATCGTCTACAAGCTGATATTTAATTAACATTTTCTATCCTACTGCTATCTGCTCAATTTTGTTTGTTATGTTTGATGGGATAGAAAAGGATTAGAGTTCATGTTTAAGTGGTCATTTATGTGCTCTTTTGCACAATTGTGATATTTGATGACCCAAGCAGAAAATTTTTTGTAACGATTTCTCTAAGATCATTTGATGCATATATATTGATTTAAATTGCTTTATCATTTCTTATCTATTTTATGAATGCATGCATGCATGCGCGCGCAAAGTAGAAAAAAAAACATAAGTTATGTTTTTATATTAAATTTTGCTCAATTAATGACTAATTATTAAGAAGTATTATTTGCTTTGTATTTAATTTTTCTATATATTAATTTAAAAAATAATTTATTTGCTTTCTCTAATTCTATCTTGTATCGATGATGATTAATTTACAAATACTTTAATCCTAATTTGCATTTCACAAATATTTCGCAATGAATTCTTAATATTAGCAATAGAAAAGTGATTAATCAAATACAACGACTCATTTCCGACATTGTCGGATAATGTGAGCATCACCGATTTTCTTTGGAATTATTGAAAAACTGTTGCGAAATTTAGTAATGTAATATAGCAAAATTCATATTATATGGGAAATTAACACTTATCCTTGATGTATCATTGAATGAATGATATAAAATCGTTACAGGAAATGAGAGTATCACCAATTATAGTTATATAAAATCGCTATAAATGATTTGCAATAAAACTATATTCACAATTATTTTCAATTGTTTATTTTTATTTCTTTATATATATTCTAAAGAAGCATTAATGCAATCAGTGATAGTTTTGAAATAATATATCATTTTTTTTGAAGCCTACTATGAAATAATTTCTCTCTTTCAAGCGAACTTATCAGCTGTCAACTTACAACTGTCATATCTATCATATCAAATGTGTACCTCCTTTCCATACCTTTGTTCACCTTGTTGGCACAACTTAATTGCCAACCTTTATCTTCACAAACAACGCTAACCTATGATTTTAACCTGAAACTTTTGAGTAAAAAAGTAAAAAAAATAGGTAGGATCACGAAATGTGCGCAAATTAACATCATCTTGGTGTAATTTTGCGTGCATGAGTTTTTTAAACAATAAAAAAAATTTCAACCCATCCATTTTTATATGTTTAAAAATCCCACAAATATGTTCGGCTTAATTAATATTCATATAATTAACAACTACTTATCACAATTGCCCTTCAAAAGATTAGGTTGCAATTTAATTTAGCTTAATGAACAAGTAGCTGGCATTTGTGTATAAAAATTAAAATTAAAATGCAATTGGAAATAATACTAAAACAATTAAATATTTAACACAATGAACAACAATTAGTAAAATATCAAAAATTACTGTCACTTAAGAACAAACCAATAAATTGATTAAAAGGATAAATTAATCGAAAACTGATTGAAAGTAAATGAAATGAAAGTATGCAAAATTTATTCGTTAAAATTTTTTCTTCATTAAAAAGATAAAGAATGGAAAGAATGATAAAATCAATGAATGATTCATTTTCAAATCAAAAATTAATTTTTTAATTCAAACAATTTCATCATCCCTAAAACAACAATTTTGCAAATGATAAATATTTTATGGGAATGCTTTTATCATTACTATATCAGTTTAAATTTATTGCATTACAATTTTCGTTTGTTATTTGTTCAAGTTAAAAAAAGTAAAATAAATTATTCTTCTAACTTAATTTGTAACATAAATTTGAACAGTTGCAAAATATTTTGATTATATTATCATATGCATAAATTAAAGTATAAAAATTTAAATAACGAAAAGACTGACTTATCTGAAATTTCAAATGAATGATAAGAATTGATAATTCTTTCTCTATTCTAGAAATTTTAATGCTTCGAAGTAATTTAGGATGTCAAACCTTCTTGTGAATGATAAAAACATATCTGAGAAGTGTTATTATCACAAAAGTGATAACAAACCAAAGTATAAATATAAATAACAGTTAAACGAAAATTAAAAATTTCATTGCCGGTGAATTTGATAAGTCCCGAAAAATTCGATCGATATTTTACTTTTTGCTATTTCTCATATTTTCTCTACTTTGGCAAGATATTATTTTTCAAGAAATTAATTGCTTATCATAAGGTAAATAAGGTGCAAATTAAAATAAATTATTCTAAAACTTAAAAACAAAATTTTATTTCAAAATATTAAAAAAAAGCGAAAAATTAAAAAAAATAGTAATCAAACAAAAAATATAATGAAAAATTGTTAAAAATTACCAAAAAATTGACGAAAATTGGATATTAAAATTGAGTATTCTTAATGATAAATTAAAATAATTAATTAATTTTCAAAGTTATAACAAATTCCAAAATTTTTTACGAATTTGTTTCAAAACTAAAGAGTGACAAATAATCAATATTTATATTCTTTTGATAATTATCGCCAACTATCAATGTATCCAAATATGTCAAATGCATTTACTTACTTAATCGATTTAATCTATGCAATAGAATTTACCTATCGTAATTAATTGAAAATCTTTTTCTTTCGTTTTCTCATCTTTATATTACAAGGCATTCTTGGAATAGTTAGAAAATTGAATAGCAAAAATGAAATTAATAGGGATAAAGCAAAATTAAATAATAATATTTTGTTGCAATTTTTTGTAAGTGTTAGTATAAATTTTGAATTATTATTTCATATTAATAACTTTTACCTAAAATATATTTAATTTTTCGTTGTTTAATTAATATGATTAAAGATAGAATAAATTTTATTGAGGAGAGCTTAAATAATTTGCTTTAAATTTCATTATAATAACATTTCCTAAAGAAGCTAAGTTATTTTTTAAAACTTGCAAGATTGAAAAGACATTGGAATACGATGTATGCAACAATTCAGACAGCAACTTTTTCGATCTTCGTTGATGAATGCTACAACTTTGTTGAAATGGAATGATATATCCATTCTTTCCACCGTCTGTCTATGTGTGAAAAAATATATGATTACGAAGTGAATGCGATGAAAGAGATAATAAAAGTCTATGATTATGTGAAACATATTGAAGAGAAAGTAAATTTTATGCTTACAGAATATTTTGTTTTACAACAATGATTATTGTTTATTATTATTATTGCTAATTGTTATTATTAATAATTAATGTCATTATATTAATATTATTGATTATTATTTTTTATTAATACTATTAATTATAATTATGAATATTATTATTAATTATTACTATTAATTAATATTATTATCATCAATTATTATGGCTATTATTATCGATATCATGGTTATTATTATTAATTATTATTATTAATTATAGGTTAAATAATAGTCCATTTATGCTATTATTTCATCAATTTGCATTTATCTAATCTATCCGTCTTTATTATCACTGTTTAAGAGACTTTTATCTAATTTGCAATTTTTTTAATCTCATTTTAATGAAATAGCAAAAGTTTCCATAATGTTTTCCATCTCAATAGAAATCTATTCTCTATTACAAATTTAAAGAATTTTGAATAATTTGTTGATTGTTTGTTGCATGAGAAGTTGTGATGTTTTGTGGAACTATCATTATCAACGAAATTTATTTTTGTCACATACAGCATGGCAATGATAGCCTCTATAAAAAGATACTGCCAATCTGAAAGTAAAATATTAAGCAATTATTTTTTATATGAATAATTATAGTGATGAGTAGTAATATCATACCATTGATGTTCTTGTAGTATTTAATTATAAAAGTTATTTTGAGAAAGTTATTGTAACCGTATTCAGTTTGATAATATAATTATAAATCATTAACTTTCTTTGCTTTTCTTATAAATACAAATATTGGTTACGGTTGTTTTTTAGTTTAAAGCAACTTGTTAAAAGATTTTAAATTCATAATAATTTTGGATATGAATCGATTGATTCTTATTAGGAATAATTGTTTTAACATCCAACTTTGTACTTTTCTTTGAGAAGAATTATTTATTATATTTCCAATTAGATTTTTGCCTCCCACTATTTGTAGTATTTCGATTAAATTGAAATAGGTATTTCAAATAGTTATTCAGTATTTCAATATCCGATTAATATCAATTATAATAGCTATAGAGTATGTATCCATAGTTATTTATATGTTTACATTAATTAGGAGTACGTAGCTCATATTTAGCTGACGAGGAATATGTTATGATATATTGCAAAAGTAAGAAAATTATGAAAAATAAAAGATAACTATCAAACGAATTTTTTTAGAATTAATCGAATCCATTAGCGCTAAAAATTTTTAATTTCTATTAAATTGCAAAATTAAACCAATATTTCGGCTTATCACTTGACATTATATTTGGCTTATCACTTGATATTATCACTTCAACGCTAATAACGTCAGCTTAGATGAATGGTTTTCATTCATTCACAAGAAGGTTTTAGTTGTTTAAATCGTTTCGAAGCGTTAAAATTCTTGAAATTGTTTAAACCCTTTAAATAATTGAAATAAAATTCTTGAAATTATCATTCATTTGAAATATCTGCAATATCAGAAAGCCAATTATAATTAAATGATAAATATATCCGTCTCATTCTCAGAATACTTTTTTTTGTAATTTTTGATTATTTCATCAAATAAAAAATGATTCCGAAAAATGATTCCGAATCGTAAATTAAACCAGTATTTCGACTTATCACTTGAATAGATCAAATTTACTATTAACGATATTTTACACTGAACTGTAATACAGTATAGCTATCAAACTATTTCATATTTAATCTATCCTCTGATTGAGATAACATTATTTTAAAAGATAAATTATTGTTTAGAAAATTTTAAGAGAAATTCGCTTTCAAAATTATAATGTAAGCTAGAGGAAAATAATTTTAATATATTTAGTGAAATTTCTCCAAAAGATAATTATAAAAAATTTTCATTTGCAATTTCAATAAAAAATCAATTCTTTATCTCTTTAGTTTATTTTCCGTTGCGTAAATTTTTAATCGATAACATCCGGTTCTTCCTCAGAATGGCCGTTTGTTGCGGTACTAATTTCTGTTTCGTCAGTATTCACCTCGTCTAAATTTTCGTTCTCCTCATTTTTCTGATTCTCATTCTGAATATCTTTCGATAATAGATACGTCAAATCACAAATTTATTTTTCACACTTCTATTTGAATAACTAGAGAAATGTTAGGATTTCGTCGTACTCTTTGCAATATTATAATTCATAATAATAAAATTAGCATATCAAATTGTTCCGATTTATAGGGCTTAAAGAAACATTACAAATTTATTAAATTCCATTCATTTTGTTCAACTATTCATAAAAAGGAACGATTGATAACCTGAATATCGCTTTCCTCAATATCGGCTAAAAGTTCGTGTGCTTCAGCGATCAGCGCTTGATCTATTTCATCAGTGGGCGTTATTTTAAGTATGGGCTCCAAGTACTTTTGTGCTTCGGAATAATTCCCTACATCTTCCATTTTTATTTTTCAGTATCATTAATATTAATTTTATCAAAAATGTCAAGAAAATTTAGCTTGCATACATTTCTTGCTTTCATATATTCAACAGGTATGAAATAGACTGCTAAAATTTATTTGAAAATGATTTCAACGAATAAATTTAGCATGAAGTTGAACAAATAAATGGGAATTGAATCAGAAGTAAATAACCTTTGGCGATATAACATTTGCCAAGATGTATAAGATTGTCAATATGTCCCGAAGTCAATTTCTCTGCCTAAATTATATATTTGTTTCAAAATTATTTTTATCTGTGAAATTATCATATTTTTATATTATCATATAAGACCAAATCTGAAACAAAAACATAAATAAAATCGCTTAATTATTTTATTAAATTCAAAATCGTTTGAACTGCTAATCGATTTTAGAATGCAATGAATAATTTAGCATTCAACAAACTTTATGGAAATTATTAAGGGCCTCATCAATGGTACATATTGGTAGTGAATCAAACGCAGCTATTATAAATTCTTTTTCCTTCTCCGACAATGTTGCCATCTAAAAGAAAAAAATCCTATTTAGCAAATTTTCCGGACAGAACTTCCGGATGGAAACTTTTGTGAATTGTAGCTGAATTACTGCATGTATTACCATAATAGAATTAAATTATGATCTAATTTCTATTTATACAAGAAAAAGAAACAAATAGCATCCGTTAATTGGGCAATATTTTTCTGTTGATTGGTGTGTTGAAAGTGAAAAATAAATTCCGAAATTCGAAATCAACAGAAATAATTCATATAAATCCGGAATGTTTGGTACTAAGACATCCAATTTATATACACAAAAGAAATTTTCAATAAAAGAATGAATGCCTCACGCGATAGCAAAAACGTCCATGCATATGGTAAACTGATGAATCCGGTGGGCCAGTCAGTGCTTCATCCAGAAATTTCTGAAAGTCTATTAATTTTTATCATTTTAAAAAATTTAAATAAAAAGAGAAAGAAGAAAATTTAAATGAAAAAATTTCACTTTTAGCTAATTACAATTTACTGAATACTATTATAAAATCTTAATTTTATAAATTATTTACGAGTACTTGTCTTTTTCTTTCCGCCATTGATTTCAATATGTAATTACCTTAAATTCCCTCACATAAGTCATTCGCTCAAAATCGCTCAAATCATTAAGTTCAGCAAGTGTACCGGTTATAATTGCCGACCATTTTAATATCTCAGCATTCTTCGATTCCGGTATATATGCCGATTTACACGACAGATATGCTTAACAATAATTCGAACTTTTTCATGTAAATCATCGAAAGATGCATTATATTGAATGATCACACACTACACGTAATTTCATGTAGACAGCTGATAAGTAAAGTAAAGTTAATAGAGAGTGATGTTAAGTTTCATTTCAAAAAATCATAAAAATATGAATTGACCTTCTTCAAGCAAATGATAACGCTCATTCTCCTTGGAGAGGCAAAAGTTTGAAAGGATATAGCATGCATGCGCAAGGCGATATTCTAATTCAGCATTCTCTCTCTTATCTTCAGATTTCATCTGCAATCAATGACCTTTTCATTCAATTATCTACCAAGACTATTTTAAGTCTTATTTTAACTGTATTTGATTAATTATTAACCCTATTTGGAAAATCTGTAAAATAGGCCGATTGATTTTGAATATTTTCTTTCACTTCCCTAGCAATAAATTTTATGCTTTCATAATGTATCATATAGAATTAAAATTTCAAATTGAATAATTTTTTTGCATAGGAATAATTAAACTCTTTTAATGAGGTGATAAGCTCGTTCGCCATCATATTGTTCGAGGCATTTATCAATTTCATCGTACTAAAAAAAATCAATAATAATAATAATTGATTGGCATGCATTTG
>CAKAEH010001295.1:0-86025 GCA_916381525.1 Cercopithifilaria johnstoni
AAAAGGAGTAATAATTGTTCCTCTGTCAGAATCAGGAAATTTTTTCATAAATCGGGATCAACATTTCAAAATGAAGACTTTGAAAGCTTTCATTTTTGTTAATACTTCAAGAAATGCAAAAAGATCCCTAGGCATAAAATGGATTTAGAACTATATATATATATATATATATATATAAACATACACACATGCATGTTTTTAAGAAATATGAAGAGTGAAGGGGAAGGGGAAAAGAATTGCGTAGCGGACACATCGATCGACGTTTTTGCTTAATAAAAATGTCTCATTTCTCTCAAGCAAGCGAATTCTTATCGAAAACTTTATGGCCTGGCTCCAGCCTTTCCATCCTTCCCTCATTTATTAATTCCCTCATTATCTTTATAGCACAGTATTTACTAGTGAGTAATACGATTTGGTAGAATGTGTGTATGGGTAATTAATCTCTCTTAATAACTAAAATATATAAAACTCGATCTTTCAAGGAAATGGGTAACATAAGCAGAATCGCTTACAACCTTATCTCAAAGTTTAAACATGTGTAAATTGACTAACTACTGCATTGAACTATTCAAATTTCACTTCCAGTAAGAACGATTATTTACCAAGCAATAATTACCTATAACGAAAGATGAAAGTTATAGCTCTGCTAATTAGCATTTTTCTTTCAAGCAACTCTAAATTATAGGAAAAATGTGCCTAAGTGGTCTGCTAAAAGAAATATTAAAATATGGTTCAGAAAATTTGACCATTAAAAAGAGTCATAACCTGTTGAAATGAAAAATCAAAGTTGATTAGGAGAGATTACAGAAGATTACATGGACGGGATCGGCGAGAAATCTCAACTTGTACTGTAATAGAATGTAGTTTCAATTTATACATCGCAATACCTCTTTTGAACTTAAATGCTCATATCAATGGGCGTTTAAGCACATTTCTCTAGAAGTGTTTGATGTTAATTAATATAGCCCAAAAAGCCGCACTTCCCTTTACATTCCATACGTAATGGCGAAGGTTCCAATGCATGAAAAGTTCTTTTGTTGAAAGTTTTACAACGATGGTTGGGACACTCGGAAAAAGCTATTAAAGAAGTAAGAAAATAAAAAAGTTCAAAACCTCATAAACGATGTTTTGAAATACAAAAACAAAAAAAACTGTTCAAACTTCACAAATTATTGCTGACCGAAATATTTATTTCCAAAAACTTTAATATTATGGAAAAAATATCGTAACTCGTACTTTGGAGAAGTAGGAACGAAATTAAAACTCATAATTGTCCCAGCAAGACGTTCTGACCCAAATATTAATGGAAGCAACTTCCATCAGAGCACAATACGACGGTTTCCATACACATATAACAACATCTGCAATAGGTATATCACTTCGTCAAAGTTCGAATCCAAGATGATTGACGTGAAATGTATTGGCATATTAAGATTTGGAATACCGCGACTGTATCAAAAAATAGATACTCAGAAAAGGAAGGATATGCGCGAATTAGATTTAAAAGTATGAAAATAATTTCTCATTTATTTTCATCAACAAGCACAATCCATTTTAAACAATTTCATGAAGTATTGTTTCTGCAACACTGCCTGCATAGAATAGTTTTAATTCATATCAGTGCAAGCAGAAAGAATAGTTAATGGCGAAACACCTGTAACATAGATATAAAATAAATGACCTACCATGACTTCATCTTGCCGATATTGTTCAATGCAGGAAGAGCAGCACGGATCCATGAAATAATTACAGCATTTAATCTGAAAACGAACCATGCGAAAACTGTAATTTAGAAGCAAATTTTTCCGGAGAGAATACTTGGAAAATTTACAGCCATAAACTTGTTTGTTCACAATAAGAGTAAAAGTGAATTGCTGGCTGAGGTGAATTTAGCCTCTCACACAATGATCGGAAAGGAGAGAATTTTCTAACACTATATCTATATTTTATGAAACGCCACCTATTCTGATTTTTAAGACTTGCAAAGAAGCCTTCAACTACACCGCTCTACCACTTTTTTTATTTCACTGATTCCATTGTATCGCCTTTTCAGAAATTTCACAGTTTTTCGGTGCAGAACTTCACCGATTGATCTTTAACACTTAGATAACCTCAACTTCATCCACGAATGTATTTACCAAACAACTAAAGTTGTACTTCCACTGCCAAAAAAAATTGCCATCAAACATTTGCAACATTCATTAATGCGGCACCATTCTGCAACGATTCTACAATGTACGGAAAGTCAAGAGCCGTTGCTATCTGCCAAAAGGCATAGCATAAACAACAAAAAAATATAACTTGTTAAAGTTAAGAAATTTTCGCACACAGCCGAAAATGAGTCCTATGCAGGGATGGATTGATTTTGATTCTCAGACATGGGAATAGCTCAAATTTTCCTTTTTGCTTTATGACGGAAAAAGTGTAGGAAACATAAAATAGAATATTTGCATTTTAAGTTCAAGTAAGATGTCAATAAAGTTTAGGAATATACTGCCAGGAAAATTAAGTGTTCAATTATTTGAAGTCAAAAATTGAACTTCGTCCTTTCGTTCTTGTGATAATTTTGTGAAAAAAAATGACGTATAGATCATATTTGTGATGCAAAGAACTTTATTTCCAGAAAAATTAATACATTGTAGAAAACGTGAAATTTAAATGAGAATCTTTTGATTTTCCCAAAGAAAGGTGAGTGAGAATAATTTTAACAATTAAGCACAATTTTTAATTAAGGAAGAAAAAGAAAAATACAGTAATCAATAAATTTTTCTAATAGAATAGGCTGATTTCTAAAAAATGAATTTTAACATCGATCAAAAATTTTTCGATAGTTTATCGGTTTAAAATGATTTCACATGGAGTTCAAAATTCAGAGTGCTTAGTTAAAAGAGTGGATTTGGTCATTTTAGCGGGCATTCAAACATTCAGAAATCAATGAATCATAAAATACCTGCTCTACAGAGATAGCTAAATCCTGGTGATCAAGACTGCCATCGGAAATAAATGACTAGTAAATTTCAGTGAAGTGCGCATTGCACACTAATGAGAATTATTAAAAAGTTCTTTTCAGCACTTTTCACAACAATCAGAAATGTCAGTAATGCATCAAATAATCAATTATCTAAAAATATCCATTTCGAATATTTTATTAATTCGTGCAAACATTTCAGAGTATTCATTGATAAGTGGAAAGCAAATAAAGAATGGAATAACCAAAGAATAACGAGGAGACTTATGCGTTTTGATCTAACACCATTTGTGCGTACTTTTGTTTATTGACACAAAGATGCACAACCACTGCCACAATGTAACAAAAGTAGGATAAAAGACTTACATCCTTCTAGATTCTGTTCTGATCTATTATTTAAGTGCTAAATGGAAAAGGCATGTGGAAAAGAAAAGGCATGAAAAGGCATGAAATGCATATTTCACGACAACATTGTTTAGGAGCGAAGAAGTACTGACGTACTGCTCTTGCAAATGCATCAATTTATTCCCCTTCAAAAATGGAGGGGGATTTGCAAGAGTAACACATCAATGCTTTTCTGAAGCCCATTTTATTGTTTGTAAAAGATGTTGAGAGAATGAGAAAGAAAAAAAAAAGAAGGAAACAAAAACAGGTGATAGGAAATGGAGATCCGCCGATATTCCTTTTTTAATATCATTAACATCCTGAATTTGCTGTTCTGAACATATCTCTATTTGTTTTTTCTTTTTTTCGTTTTATCAGGATCTTCAGAATTCATTATGATGTGGCGATAAGATGGCGCGATACTTTTATTTTTTGTTCATACTGTCTTTGTTTACTTTAAAAATGAAGCACAAATCAATAATGGCCAGGAGTCGAGAATATAGTACCAAATCACTAGAGCAATGTTTATTTCGTATTTTAAAAAGCAATGGATTTGAATTTGCTAGGGTCAAAATTTTAATTGTAATAAGAAAGATTTTAAAATATTCCAAATTGACTGAAACTTTTATAAAAGATTAGACAATATTGAGAAATTCTCGCCTAAAACTAATTATAATGGAACGGTACAATTTATTGTAGTTGGTAAAATTTCAATCGAGTGATTTGAACAGCTGTCATTTCATCTCCGCTTAAGTGGTATATTTGAAACAATGTATTTGACGCAGAAGATGCAATTTTTAAACAAACTAGTGATAAATAAAGGATATTAAGAAATCAATTGCATTCTGCGCTTCCATTTCGTTGTACACATAATACATTATTGATAGTCATAAAACGGAATTTCTTTCAATCGACTGGCTGTGATCGAAAAATGTCGCTTGAAATCCCCAATTATAATAAATTAAAATACCGATAAATGGATTATTGAAAAATTACATTTGTGCAGAGATATTTCTTTTTAATATTGTCCGACTACTAGTTGGATCATTTTTCCTTCAAAAACTAATCCTAATATCACTCGAGAATCAATGAAATCACGAAATCTCTTATACCGGTCATTAATTAATATTATGGCTCTGTTGACAGTTATATCCATTTCCATCAATTCAAAAGAATTAATGATTAGCACTGTGAAGAGTACGGAATTTTTAATTTAAATTTGTCCTTTTACTTCTCACTGGAATTGTCGTTACATTCATTTTTTGGATTCTGACTCTTTTGGAAGCTCACATTTCCATGAAACAATAAATTTTTTAATGCTTTGAATCAAATTTTATTGCTTTGATCGTTTTTCATGAGAAATTATCATGTGCAATATACTATGTTTATTTTTTCGACAGAATTATTTTAGCTCCGAGATTAGTGCTAATGCACTGTGAGGTTTACTTTTTTTTTGAAAATTTTGAATTACGGTATTTATAGCTCTATCCAATTAATCAGGAATTATGAAATGGAAAAATTTTGGAAGACATAGTACTTTAATTCCTTCTGGTAGTCGAGACATTTAGACATTTATCTGAACCAGCAAGGTTTGAAATCCAGGAAATGCGCTAAAAAACAATTTCACAAATTAATTGATTTAGGTAAATCGTCTGTGTTTATCATACTTATCTTTAAATACAGCTGTCAATTGGATTAACAGATGCAAGCTGTAGAAGGAATAATGTTATGATAAACCGAAGCTATAATGTGCTCAAAGCAGATTATACGATTGTGCCAATAATTCTTTCTTGTCACTTATCCGATACAAACAAATTAAAAAGAGCATATCATAGTGATGCTCACTTCGCAACAAATCTGATACTATCATTTTATAACATTATTTTGTACTTTAAAAAGCTCTTCACTTATGCACTATCTTTTGGCCATTTTCAAAGCTATGTGAGGGAAGGAGCTGACCAAACGCATGAGATTCATTAATTGACAGTTGATTCATAAACTTTTTGTGATCTCCCCTCAATTTATTTTGCAAAATTGCTGAAAAAAAAGGTTAAAGGTCAGAGAACATTAAGGCATCTATCTATTAGTAGTGTATCCATGAGCTCATATTGCATAATGTTGTGATAATTATTTGCTAGAAGGGGGTGATTATGGTTGCGCTCAGTGTATAAATCGCTTAATGAGTACTGCTAAAGTTCTTAGTTCCATATATATTCATCAGAAAAATAATTATTGGTTTCAAGTTATTTTCTCATAAGATTAGATAGAGAAAGAGGTGAAAAGGTTGATAGGTTGAACCATTATTCATGGTTCACTTCGTGCTTTATTGCTTTTTTGTATTCTGAATGAGAGGAATAGCAATGATTCTGAGAAAGGAATAAAAATTAATGTTGCATCTGATCCAATGCACATTTGTTTACAGAGAGCATCTGTTCGACAAGTGTACTCCAATCATTTTTTATCCAAATTTATGGAAAGATGTTTCTTTCTTTTTTTGTAGTGTTTCAAATTTTCCCATAGCATTCATTCACTTGCACTTTTCTAACTATTATTTCCTGTAACAAACTTAACAATCGTTTAACTGAATCTAATTATGCATCAATTTTCAAAAATTTCAATGCAATTGTATTAATTTAATGTAACAATGAATGAGCGTTGATAAATTGATGAAAATGTAAGAAGAATTCTCAAAACTTGAAGTTCATTTGAAATAGGTCGAAGTAAAACTAACGTTTCGTACTAATGTTTCGTTACTTGGAAAACGGCACGAAATATTTAGAAATTTTGGTTGATTTGTGACATATGGTTGCACAACTGTTGTAGGATACATGCATATTTGAACGTGCATTAAACCAATGGATAAGTATCATAGAACTCCTTATAGTATCCATGCGCTCTTCCACTCCATATTTCTAATTGCCTTCAAATGTTTATTATTGTTCATTCCTTCAAATTTCAAACTTGTCTCGTTCAATTCTTGCTTTACATCAACCGATCATTGATATTATTGCTACTACTGATGCATTTATGGCCATTAGTGTTGTCATTGCTAGCGGTATAATACAAAACTTATGTTCCGAGTGGTACTTCAAAAAAACCGTAAATCAGTAATTATCTCTAAGGTCCTCGTTTCTGTCAATTCTTTTTATTATTGCCGACTTTTGACCGGAACTTAGTGTAAATTATGGTCATTTTGAGGACGTCGAACAATGATATCCGCTATACGATTCATTTAGCGGACAGGAATACTTCATAAATTTACTTCGGTACATGTATACAGAGCAATATATGACTTTTATCTTGCCTTTTATGTCCCAACAATTCACTGATGCTACCAGTTTGATATTTGCATAAGTATTTCGCGATCAGCAAAATCGTCAATGTTCTTTTATTAATTTTTCATTACTTCCAGCTTTTATTATCATCATCAAAATAACCACTCTATAAAAACTGATTTCTTTCTGTAACCGTCATTCATTGATTCTTACCATCCAACAATTTTATGTTTTTTTTTTAAACATTCGTATTTTTGATGAAAAACTTTAATTTTCTTTTTAATTAGCTTTTTTGTTACAAAAATTCATTATCGCCTTTTACAATGTCGAAAAAACAAGAAATTTCAAATTAAATTTCCTAAATTCATGAAACAAACAGTTCGTTCACTATTAGTACTCAGCTAAGGAAAAAACGGAATGAAAGAGACAATCTCTGAATGATAGGGGGCGTGCCACTAATTTGACAGCCGAATTCATCAAGGCGGAGAGGAGAAACGCTATGTGGAAAGGACAGAACTAGTATGGGAGAATCGGAAGACAGGTGATCACGCTTGCCTCAATTTGCTCTTACCTTTGCTCCCTCTAATTCAGTTATCAATTCATAACACAATGTTATGAACTTATTCATTCATCATCAACGATAGTTATCTCACCGGAAAATCCAGATTTCAGTGGATTGTAGGAGGTTTTAAGGTTTAAATATTACAGAAATTAAAATGAAAATTAGCTTTCTTTTAATTTGTCTAAGCTTCTACTACATTATACTCTTGTCATTTATTTTTTGTCACGAGCAATTTTTGTAAATGACCACTTTTTTGCTCATTCACTTCTTCTCTGTAAATTTGTTATTGTATAAATTAACTTCAGAATTTGAACAGAAAGCTTTTCTGCTTTTTGACAATTTATATTAAAAAAAATCTTATTTTATTTCACTAGCAAAATGTGGAATTTAAAAACTTTTTCAGCAAATCTAAGAACTGAAAGTCCAATCATTGAATTTTCTTTTTCCCGCAGTTCCAGCCATGCTTCAATTTCTTCTAATGTCCTCTAAGAACTTTTGTGCATCAGTTTTGTTAGGTATTTTCATGATCTATTGAAACTAATATGGATAGTTTTAGTTAAAAATAACTTTACCTTTGAAAATGAATAAATGAAAAAATACTGATTCCCATTTTCTGATCTACGTCAAGTACCATGTCAGCTACTTCATTCCTTTTTCATAATAACTTTCTTCAAGTATATTTATTTCTAAATACTCCACTTGCATATTTGTTTAATTTTTACAATGATTTTTTGTCATTATTGTGTGTGCCAATTGTTTCAACTAGTCACTGTTTCAGACAAACGAAATTGTACAAAGCTGAAAAAGGCTTCAGCAATTTTTTGTAATTGATGAGGACTTTTTATGAAGTAAATCAATTGAAATTATTTCATCTCCCATAACTATTACAAACGGTCCTCCCATTATACTACCCACTATTGATTCATTAATTTCCACGAATAATTAACATTGCTTGAACTATTCCTGCAATTCTACATTTCAGTTCTCAAAACAAAATCTCACTGATACTTTCCTATCACTTTTAAAAATGAATTTTTCTAAACAGATTTAATTTATAAAAAAAATGCAAATTTCATCAGGTGTAAATAATTATCCATGAGCTTTGTTTTCGCGCGATAAAATATAAAATTGTAGGAACAATCTAAAAAACGGTTAATTATTTATACAAATTAGCGAGCAAGTAAAGCGACTTTCATTTTTATAAATCATCAGTAATCGATCAGTATAGGAAAAAATACATTTCTCGTAGTTGTAAGAAAGATTAAATAATTTTAAATTGTGAAAAAAATAATTATTTCATAAACAACAAATTCCCTTAAATTATCATCATATGAATAAACAAACAATAAATCCAGACTGTCTTGTGTGATATATAAAAAAAGGGGGGTGAAACATATTCTTGCTCAGTGACATTCGGATGTGAAAAAAATAGCTTCCCACAGTGACATCAATCAAACGATCATTTTATTAAACTACAATATAATGAATTATAAATTGATTTTACTACAGGGAACAAATATTGATGTTCACACCTTGTCTTGGAATCATCTTTCAAAGAGTTGCAGATAAGAAAGTTACCGGACACAAACTGTTTCAAAGTTTCATCGAGGTTATTTATCAGTTTAGTACCTTCGGGTTAATTTTATCATTTAAAAGGTTAAAGGATGTGAAGATATTCCCAAAAAAGTATACACATTTTGTTTAATTCAATTACCGAGAGATTACTCGAAAAATGTACTATCTCAGGAAAATAAAGTATGCTTCTGGAATTCGAATTTAGTGGAAGCAATAAATTCCACAAAATATATTGGCTATATTAAGCCATCAACACTATTTATAACTTCAATTAGCGAGCAACATATGCAAACACTGCGCGATGCTTGGATTCGACGGATTTTGAAACCAGCAAAAGGATACCGAATCGAGACTCTTGGTAAACATTTTTAGCCTTTGACCACTGACTGCATCAGTTTTTTTAGCTTTGAGCGATAACGAAATTCGTTATTTGAATTTAAAGAGTAAGATGCTTGGACTTTCTCAACAGGATAATGAAAAAGCATCATGAGATGGAATGAAAATATAGATAAAGATGATACTGTACTTTTTATAATGAACACTATGGGAAGATTGAGGTCGAGAGTAACGAGAGGTGAGCACCTGTCGGGGGATGAGGCGTATGGAGAAGCCTTCACGAGAGGGAACTGAACACACCTGTTAGCATGAAATCCGAGATAAATAGGATCAGTAAATGGGTATCATAAAAGCCTTGCTTTTACACATGGAAACAGATGTCCACAATCATATAATTCCATCTTATAACCTTCACAATTCAAATTCATTTACCAAATTATCCTTTTACTTTACTACTGATCTTATCTCTGAGAAAGTTGGAGATAAAATCAGTATCAGAGGTAGGACTAAAATTTAGAGGTCAATGCACCTTTCTTCGAGAGTCTTCTTGAAATTTTCATCACCATTGAAAAACCAGTCGACAATTCGGAAAAAAAGAAAGAAGATAATTTATAACAAGTATGGTCGAATAACTGGTATCAAAAGGTAGTCCATTGTCAAATATTTAGCAGATTTCAACAAAGTCAACATATTCATAAATAAAACTTAAAGAAATGTCGCAACAGGTAATGCCTTCTTCTTACATAATTATTATCCCCTGAGAACGATACTACTGCTTCTGTGCTCTTGGAAAATCAAGTCTGTCTCGTAAAAATAAGTAATTAATTAAAGAAATGGTTATATTTCAGGTGACGTGGAAAATATTGGGATGCATAAGATTGATCAAATGCATTTAGTACCATTGCTGGATATTATTTGTGATGTGATATTCAAAATGAATCGAAGTGGCCGTCCAGCAGTTTTGGATGCTTTGCTGAATGAGATTCGTAAAGAATATCCAAAAATAGAACCTCCCTCACCGAAGACATTTCGGCAAGCCATTCAAACCCTCTTGAAACAGAAAATCTTGAAACATGATCTGGAACAACTGTATATCTGTTTTCCTCCTACAGCGCCTTATCACACCATCAAAATTCCTTCCAAATGTACCGTCGAATGCCAAACTGGACAAAGTGTCATGAACGGCTGTGCTCCGTCAAATTCATTGAAAATCAAAAAAGGTCTTCAAATATAACGTCCATTAGTGAAGATTTAAGAAGGAACAAATCCTGTTTATACTTCAAAACTCAAACTGTTTTCAGGCAAAAATAGCAAAAACCAGCAAAAACCAAAAAACCGTGTTTGTGAGAAACAGTAGGTAAAAAAAACCAATGTTAATTAAACACATTTATTCATTTCTATTTAGGTCTACTGACCAGGTTGTTCATGAAAAAAGACAACCTCCTGAAAACTTCGCGACTTTGTCAAAACTCCAGTAGTCTCCCAGAACAATGGAAAAATCCGGAGGTGCCAACATCCAGTGCTCAATCAAACACCACTGGCGAAACATCTTCCACAGCACAAAAGTAATGTTCTTAAAACTCTCTCCTGAAAACGGTGGTTTTTTTGTTTTCAGTTTGGAACTGATTAATTGGGGTGGTTTTGTCCGCAGTTTTTAATGGCTTGGAATCCAAAATATTTGGCCGAGGTTAGGGAGAGGCGCGATAGACTAGCCTACTATGGCTGAGGGTCGAGGTTTAGCAAATTAGCCATGAGCGATATAGAAAGGCTATAAGAGACATAAAAATTGTTGGGTTTAATCAGAATTAGTTCTATGATTCCTAATTTAAACCTACTGGAAGATGTTGCTGTGCAATGTCAGGTTTGGCGTATTTTGCTTTCATAATACTGAAACATCGCATGATTTTCTTCCATTTTCTTCAGATTCTATCTATCTCTATCTGGTCTATCTAATATATATATTTGCTTGTCTGTGTATGTATGTATGCATTCCATAAATTTATTTTTTGAGGTCTTTTTACTAGTGATTTCTATTCCAGAACAGTTATATTTTCAGTAGAAGGAATGTTCGTATATTTCAAACTTTCATTATAAAAGTTGTCGTTCTTCTGACGAGTATTATAATAGTTTTTTTTGGCTGCTAAATTGCACTTAAAATTTTCATCTCCCAGAGGTTGTCACTTTCCATATGTTATTTATTAGTTATTTTTTTTTTCATTTATGAACTGGATGTTATACCCGTTCCACATCTTTTCTCTAGCTCTTTCTATTCCATGCTTTGTGGAATTTAATATTACATCCAGTAAAATATATTTCTCACGTCCCCTATCTTGGGTTGTATTTGATGGCGAATTCCAGTAAAGTTGTTTATTTCTCATGAATGTGCCATTAAATCCTTCATTCTTTTTTGCTGGGAACTCATGATGTATATTCATTCCTGGATCTCTCTGCCCGTATGGTTTATTTTGCTGGATGTTAACATTCACTTATTTTTAAAATCTCATTTAACAACTTCGTTAATGAGCATTACATTAGGTTAAAGATTTAAGCATCACATATTACTCTAATGCTACATTTCAGTTTTCTGAAGATTCAGAAAAGCATATTTCTTTTCCTTCACTTTTCGTGCTTTTTTTGCTCTCGCCCTCTCCTCAGTGATTTTCTTTAGATTTGAAATAAACACGGTTCTCCTTGTAGTTTACTACTTTGGTCTTTAAGTCTAAATAAACATTCGAATATCTTCAGCTTTATTTGTGATTTATAGACTTATCATATTAGTAGACATTGAGGCAACGTGAGATTTTTAGATAACTGTTTTATATTTTATGCTAGAATTTTAGTGTGTTTCACCATAAGTTTTATTACGTCGATTTTTGAGGCTTAGATAATGTTCTGGGTTGACAATCAAAATATGTGAGAAGTTGACATAGTCTTTTTGCAGGACACACTTACCCTATGAGAACAAGTTTTATCGAAGTTGGATAAAAACGAACGACCAATACGTGCCGAATAATTTCCGTTCTGTGGATCCTTCAGAATATATCCCATGCTTGACCAATTGTAAAGGTATTGATAATAAAACCAAACGAAAAAAAAAACCGAGAAAGAAAACGAATGAGAGAAGGTCAACTTCAGTTCAGCGAGGTTCAGATTCGGCATTCTCTCTCTCCCCCGTAATTACCGAAATTTCAAACGGTTTTTATAATAGCCAATCTGGTGACATCTCTCCCGAAGAACCGACCGTAGTGAATCGAAATCATACGTATGTTAACATGCTGAACAACGAAAGTACACAGTTCGAGGATATCACACAAGTTGAAAAAATTTTACCGACAACCTTAAGTATTACTAATGTTTGAATTATATGTGTGTTAACATAAAAAATTGTACTTTCTAGAAGTCTTATGCTGGGTACTGAATGAGGAACACTGTAAAAATACTGGTAATTTAAAAGGAATCATGCTTAAAACTTTATTGACTTTCTCAAAACTTTATCTTGTCTTTTTGCACGAATTTCACGGCATTTTGAAAGTATTTGATAGCATGATTTTTTTTTCTTGATATGTTTATACGTTTATTGTTTCAGCGATGAAGACTTTTAGTTTTACGTGAGCGCAACACCACCTTTTACTTAGGTGTATGAGATCTTTTTTCGCGGTTATTTATTAGGTTTCAATTGGATGAATGAAACTTATTTAAAAGAAGCATAACTCATATTTAGAATACTAAATGGGAAATGACGAATGAATCATATTTGTTATAAGAATTAAATTTACCCAAATTTCTGACGAATTATTTCATTTATATTTAATTAGAATACTTAGTTAATGATTTAAAAGACTCTAAAGCAACAGGACATAATCATTTTTTAGTTACAATTTTATTACATTCCAATAGTCTATATTTCGAAAAAGAATTAACAGTTTTGTCTACCTCGCCACTCTGTTTTATTCGCTAAGTGGGCTTCTTGCACTTTCGTTAGCCCGACCTTCGCCTATTAACATGTGATAAAATAGTCTGTTTGATTCGAAGTTTTCCGAATGTGGGCGCTCTATAGATGAAATTAATGATTTTTGATATAGTTAGAACATTTATGCCAAAAATCTTTGCGTGTTGATCTTTTTGAAGTTGTAATGCGCCGTGTAAATTAAATAAAGATGTGGTATGCTATGCAGGTTAAAGCCAAAAAAAGACTAAATTAATTAGTACAACGCAAACTATTTTAAACTTTGTCGTTTTCCCACATTTTAAAATTTAATACCTGCTAGAACAACTCTCATAAGAAATTTTCATTCTTCAGTTTCTTCTTATTTATGGGGTGTCAGATACAGCTGGTTTTGTGTGCGTTGTTATAATTCGCTGCTCGAACTTCACTGTTAATCCCTTACTTTTCAGTTAACAATAGTTTTGCATAATTTCCCACATTCCCTTATCGATTTTGAAATCGTATTTTTACAATAAGGTATGTTTTATTGGGATTTTGCGACCATCATTTTGAGTGATCTAGCTGAATCATCGAAAGTGAGATGCGTGGGTAGTTAATTGGAACGATATTTGGAAATAGAACTTCTTGATAAAATGTTCTGATATAAATGTATAACATTAATTCACTCCTGTTTCGTTTTTAGCCAATTATTTCGGATATTTAAACAAAGCGTTAAGAATTCATGTTGCAGTATAGGACTTTATTTGTACAGAAGTCAGGCCGAAAAATACGTTAGAAAATGAAATGGTTGAAGTACGAAGTCTTGGATATTCTGCTATCCCACTGTCGTTCTCTATCTTCAATGGCATAAAGACATTGTGAATTAAGACCAAAATGATGTCGAAATTTTAATGAAAAAAAATGTCAAATCTGCTTGTCGTCAAAATGCTACATCACCTATAAACTTCACCGTTTTTTGACTTTACGTTTTCTGAAGTTCATAAAATCAATTTGTAGTGTTACTTGCTTTACCAGTTATAACTTCGTTTGAAACATACGTTTTTATTCATCGTGGAATGTCACATCGTTTAGGTCAAAACTCTTAATGTAAACAAATTGTTTTTGGCTGTTGGAATTAATTTCATTGCTATTTTATTTATGGCTGATACACAAACTAGTACTGCAGTAATACAGTTGCCAACATCATTCGAGTGGTACCAGGAACAAATTGCTGGTCATCATTCTTCGGTGGTTAGGAATGGCGAGCATGAAATTGGTTCGTCTCTTATTTACGTAGATTGTCATAGAATTATGATGGTTGTACAAAAATTTCGGGATTTCCATAAAAGTAATTTCCGGAATAAATTTTTATTCATCGTGGGATGTCACTTCATTTAGGTAAAACTATGTAAACAAGTTGTTCTTGGAAATTTGCTATTTCATTTATAGCTGACACACAAACTAGTACTGCAGTTGATTTCAACACAAATTCCAATTTCGTTACAGGATTTGCTTTTAGGACTTATAAAAGAGGTTGGTAGTGAGACATTGTTAAAACCCGTACAGGAAGGTGTACGAGGAGTATGTGAGGTTTGTTTATTATAATTCCAATAAGCAATTAAAAATATTACATTTATGGCAGAGCTTATTCCCTGTTTATGATCATTTTGCTACCGTCATAGGTTTCGTTGTTCTGATAACTCTTTGAACCATCTATTTACAAATGAAACTTGATATTTTTCCTGCATTCACAACACAAGAAACAGTCCAGGTTGCATGTATAACGCAACTTTATAACGCAACTTTGTTTGCTTCACTCGAAGCAACAGGTGAACAAACAAACATATATATCGTTTTTCTGAAATATGAAAATCTGTTATTTACCTGTCATGCGTCAAACAAACATTTAGTAAATAAATTAATTTGACTATTTTAACAATTTCAGGTAACATTCTATAACAATTTGAAGTACCGAAACGATGAAAATGATGTTTTAACGAAATTCGCTGTGTTCGTTCCGAAATTCTACGGATTAAAAACTTTACGAGTTGGAGGAAAAGGTGATTAGTTAGTCTGAAAAAATTTTTTTCCGATTTGAGGGAACTAGCAGGTTATGAATTTCTTTTTACATTGTTCGTATATTTTAAACATGAAGTCTCAGGATAAAATGATGCATAAACTTCATTTTCGTAATTTGCAAGGAAAAGGAATGATAAAATACAATTAAGGGGAGCAAGAGTTCAGGGGATGAGGAGAGGGATAGAACGTCGAGAAAGTTTATTCACTTATTAGATATCAACACTAATTTCTTCAGATATATATAGATGTATTCAAAATTTGAGAGTTGGAATTTATCGTTATGGAGGATTTAGCGTGTCGTTATAAGTGTCCGTGCATCATGGATATCAAAATGGGAAGAGTAACCTATGATCCGAATGCAACAAAAGCGAAAAGATTATCTGAAGCGGTGAAGTATCCTGAACAAGAAACACTTGGCTTCCGTTTAACCGGTTATCGGGTATAATCTGCGTTACGGTTTACTTGTCATGAATACAGACATTCCAGTATTTCCTAATAATCTGTTTCTGAACACAAAAAATACAAAAATTTCAAATATTTTATAAATAATTTTATGTTTCATGTGTAGAAATAATAGTGCGAAAAATCAGATAATTAATGGTTGAACAAAGGGGGAGCTTTTGTGTTCGAGTGAGGCATTTTTTTTTTACCTCGCTTGGCGACCTTTTAATTATGTTCTGATCTCTGAGAACACTGTGTGGGAGCTTTACCTCATTGTTTGAGTGGTACAGCTGCTCTTTGTCAGGGAAATATAACAACCTATAATCTGCATTGGCTGGGCAGATTGCATTCAAATTGTCCGCATTATTTTTCACCCGAAAAAAAATCACGAAAATTTGACTGTTGAAAAATTCCACGAGAAATAGGACTTTCGAAATTAATTTCAGTAAAGGAAATTTTCCTGGAATTCCAGACTTCTAGTAATCATTGCTTTTTAAAGAAATCCATGCTTACTCTTATTTTTCTCTTGAGATGCATTTTGGTTGCGACAAAAATGACTTACGAGTTCGTGATAAACAGTGGGGGAAGTCCAGGAATTTGGAAAATATTGTTGACGGTTTGTTCCTTTGTAAACATTCTAGGTTCATTTTTTCCTCGAAAATTAGGAAACAGCAATATAATTTAAGATGCTAAATCTTTTTTTTTGTTGCCAGCCGAAAGAAAATCTTTAACGCTTGAGTTTTACTCGCGATTGCAAATATGGACAAATTTCTTCAAATTTTTAAATTTCTTTAACAATAGTAGCATATTGAGATTGTCGTAATTCTGCAATTACTTTGTTCTGATGAAAAAAATTTTGGGCATAGCGATTGAAAGTTTGCAAATTTAAAAGATGAATGCACAATAATTGGGACGAGATAATGTATGTAAGAGTGGCAGATGCCGGGGAATTTGAACCTATTGAACTTTTTAACTAGTGTCCCATTAAGGAGATTAAATTTAAGTGTGCTTGAGAAAATGAATGCAGGAAAGTTCAGTCTGGCATAGTGTAGTTGCAAATCATTATTCAATAATAGCTTCTGTAGGAGAACTCATTAGAACTCATCCTTTTTCTGTTATTCTCTCCCAGGTAGTCATTGCATAGTTAATCGCGCAATCGATATTTAACATTTGATTCGCTGAATAAGTCTGATTTATTCGATAAGAGAACTGTAAAGATAATCATGTCAATAAATAATGTCTTTCCTATCAAACCAAATCAGCCGGTGATATATTTCGAAGAAATTCGCGGAATTCTAGAAATTTTCATATGTTTATTTTGTTACTGTTTACACATTCTTGTAATCAGTCAACAAATTCATTGTAACACTTATCAAACTGTTCAAAACAGAAGTTTTTTATATTTATTATTCTGGAGATTTTTAAAGAAAATTTATATATAAATCCAATGTGTTCGAAAATTTTCGAGCATATATTATAGATAAATTTTACAGCCTTTCGTGAATTCTTCTCTGGAAGGACCATGGAAAAAAGTTATGTGGCAGTACAGACATTGGAGCAATTATATAAGCTTCGAAAATGGTTCAATTCACAGCGGGTATTTTATTTAATTTCCAAATTTTTATAAGTTTATCCAAAAATAAGTAAATATAACTGGTCAGAATGAAATATCATGGCTCAATGATCTTGACAGAAATTTTCAAATAACAGCTTTCTGGATATGAGTCTTGCTAAACACTCAGAATGTTGCTGTTTTTTTATTTTTTTTGTTCGTTCAGTTGTCATTCAAGAATAAGAGAAATATTTAGCAAAAGATCTAAGAATATAATAAGTTATGACTATTCCAGGTTTATCATTTCTATGCTTCATCCATTTTGCTTGCTTATGAAGCAAGTATGGAACGGCCACCAAACGTTCTTGTTAAACTGATCGATTTCTCTCATGTGTTTCCCGCCAACGGTGCTATAGATGACAATTATTTGTTTGGCTTAAACAGTGTGATTAATGTAATTGAGAAATATCGAAATTCATTTGATTCTGGACCACACAAAATAGTCTCGAATCCCGGAATTAATTAAAAGCCAATTCTTATTTTCGGAATTATGATGGTGAAATTCTACATTCTTATTACTTTTTGTACGGTTCGATGACCTTTAGCCTTTATAAATTTTCATGCTTTTGCTTTGTGTTGCAGCCTAGTTTCTGGATTTACTATTTTCGATACTCATTGAAAACCGACTAGTGGATGAATATTGAAATTAATTGATAACAGAGGGGCCAGAAAACAAAATATTAGAATGCAACGATAAAGATTCTTTGCACAACGAATACGCGTTATCTCCGTCATCCTAATAGAGCATTCCACATTAATGTGAATCATTCTCAGCGAAAAATTAACATGGTTAGCACCAAACTATAATAATACCTTACAAAAATTCATGTGATATGATTTATGAATTAATAACACAACATGAGGAATTTCTAGAAATTTTATGTTTTGCAGTCTGGTTGGGATAAATCCAATCTTTAGCTTAGCATCATGCCGTTTAAGAAAAAAGTTTGTTTTTATTAAGAAAGTCAGCTGGTGTTAATTCAGAATTGATATAAGGTTTGTGTGGAATAGCACAGCGAACAGGAAAGTAGCAAAAGTATCGTGAAGTTTTTGGAAGCAGCCGTCTTGGGTTGACTGGGTGATTCTAATTGATTAGTGAATGGTAAGTCAAAAGATTCTTCCATTTTTCTTCAACGTTCTTCTATTGTTGAGAATTTTTTCTCTTGTTATTGGAAAATTTCTCATTTAAAAAAAAATATTTGAAATCGCATTTTAGTAAAACAGTTATTCAGGTGAGCAATCTAGAAGGCACTTTTTTGTGATAATAAAATTGTCCCAATATTTTTGTCACAGAGTAGACGAATTAAAATGTGGAATGGCTTGGCTAGTTCTTCGTTTCGCTCTCTTGTGGCTTGTTATAGTTGTGAGATGATTATGGATATAGAGTTCAGCCACAAAATGAAAACGTAGCCAAAAAGCTCGAGAGCCAAGTTTATAAGTAAGTATCTGTTGGGCCTAATGTAATTCTTCGGTGATAAAGGAGTTCTCGAAACTATTTTGTGAGATTATAAAATTATAAGTGGCGGCGTAATTGGAAAAAAGAAGTTACCAAGCTTAATTGGAACTCTTGCTTCAATTCTTCCTAGGGCTCTTGATTACTTGAATACTATTTAGCTGCAATGCAGCAAACTTAACTTGAAGATAAAGCTTGCGATCAGTAGTTTTGAGAGTAGCTAAAATTTCTTGCATGCAGTTTTTCTGACATTTTTGAGGGTGTTACTGTAGGTGGGTTTGTGTGGTGCATCGTGAATCGGATGGGTAAATTTGGCCTGCTGGGGGTATTGGATTTGGCTCAAATGCAGATTTGATCGGTTTGGTGTTCAATTTTCGAAGTGCCACAGTTTTGCTAAAATTCAACTTCATTTTCGCTCTGTTCTTGACTTGGTAACATTCCTTTTCTGCGTTCGTTTTTAATTATTACGAAGTTAGCTGTTTCATACCTTTACTTGACTTGTTATTAGCCATTACTTGACTACTCTGTAACTAATAAAAATGGCGACGGCTCCAGAGGTTTCATTCTAGAACCCACAGAAGTGGCAGGAATTGCGGTACCTTATAAGTGATTGGGACAGAATATTCTGTTCCATTTTTTAATGGGAAACAGGGAAGCAAACGTGAAGGAAATGGATAACTCAGACGCAGAGGAATGTAAAAAGGTATCATTTGCAAGCCACTTTGTCTTGTTTTGTAATATGTCAGTTTTGCAGGCTCTGGGAACTTATTGTGATTTTTTCCTTTAATTTTTAAATCTGTCATTTTTTGCTTGATTTTGAGATTCATATTCGTACCATTCCTTTATTCCTACAACATCTCCAATACAGAACACCGCTTTTGGAGATTTAAGCTCGCGTTGAAACACACTCAAATATGGACTTCTCAAAAGACGCTCATATTTTAGCTGTCAAATTTTTTGATTCATTCCACTGACTGATTAGATTTTGATTGGTATTCTGGCTGCTAAGATGGGTATTGTTTCCTCCACTTTCCTAAAGTTCCCTAGACTATTTCTGATTGGATTCAATATCATTATCTCATTATCGCTTTAGCCGCACTACAGTGTAGTTTCCAGAGCACTATGTAGTTTTAACGGACGATTGAAATTTTGTAGTTTTAACGGACGATTGAAATTTCATGGGAGGAGCTATAAACCTTTAATTCAGATGGCAGTTTAAGAATTCAGATTTGGAGTTCTTTGAATGTCATCACATGCCGTCATGTTACAAGCGGCAGTTTTCAGGCACCAAAAACAACTACTGCGAATGCTTCACAAACTTTGATGCCTATCCACACTCACTCCGTTACTCATGATTATAGGATTAGCCGACAGGTATTTTTTTTCGGTATCTTTTGTATCCGAAGACGAAAATATCTGAAATGTTGAGCACTTCCGTGATATTAAACATAGAAATTAGAAAAATCCAGCTGAATTATTAGTAAATTTGCTAATAATTCAGCTTAGAAATTAAGTAAATTAAAGACTATGGGAGGGTTTTCATCATCAATTTCAAATTTGTTAATATGAATTTATCTTTGCGGTGAAAATCTAAAAGTTCCCATCAAACGGAAATGATGATTCGCAGAAAGACTAGGCATAATATTTCAGTATTGAAGTAGTGCGAATTTGCATTGACCATATGGCTCACTTGAATCTTAGTGAAGTGAACTAGTTGCAAATATGACATACATTTGTAATAATTCCCGGCTTTTTTGTTACCTGTGTTTTCTTCCCGAATCATGTTCCGAAAGTGATTGTTATTTTACGCTTCAATCTCTTGCATTCATTTTTAGGTACTGGGTGTGGGAATCAATGGAAAGGTTGTGGAGTGCGAAAGTAGAAAAACGGGCGAAAAGTTTGCTTTAAAAGTTAGTTAACTAATTTCTAGATTTTGTTTGAGTAAAAATGTTGACATTTAGCAAAATCTTCAGGTTTTGCGTGATGTTCCAAAGGCTCGTCGAGAAGTAGAACTTCACTATGCTGCTAATCATCACAAAAACATCGTTCGTATATTAGATGTTTATGAAAATACCTACAATCAAGTGAAATGTTTACTTGTCGTAATGGAATGCATGCAAGGTTCATGTTTTAATTAGAATACAAATTGCAGTTGTTCGATTTTTAGTCAAGTATTGGTATCCTTCAAAATATTATAAATATGTTTGGAATGTGCTTTGTTTATGAAAACTGAAAACTGTTCAGAGACCTAAGAGTTCGGAGACCGAAGACCTACATTTAACATTGTATGAGACCAGTGCTAACTCTAGGTCTTTTCAGATGAATAAAAATGAATTTTTTTTTCAGGAGGTGAACTCTTCACTCGAATACAGCAGAGAGCACAGTCAGCTTTCACCGAGCGTGAGGCTGCGCAAATAATGTCTGAAATCTGTTCAGCAGTTGCACATTTACACTCATTGAATATCGCACACAGAGACATAAAGCCGGAAAATTTACTTTATAGGTATTTTTTAATATTTTTAGCTGATCACAGTCACGGCATTTTCCGTATATTACTTCATTGTTTTCGTGTATTTTAATTTGTTTTTTGTTTCAGCTGTGATGGACCGTCTGGTATTTTGAAACTAACAGATTTTGGTTTTGCAAAACATTTAGATTCTGCAGATACCAGGCCATTAGAAACGCCGTGTTATACGCCCTATTATGCCGCACCAGAGGTAAGTTCCAAATTTTTGATTTATCGAGACTCTGTGGCCTTGGATAAAAGTTTGGTGACGCCAATATTATCGGAATGCAGTGTTTTGTTCGTAAGTATATTCTTTAGCTCATCCACTTTCGTGTGGCAGCTCGTTGAATAGACTGCTGTCGGTCCAAACGGTTAAAGGATTCAAATGATCGTTTACTGAACAACGCTCAAAGAGCACGTGCGTAGTTTTTGCCACACTCTAGAAGTTGTTCTGATCAGACAATGAAAGCTCGAATATGCTTCCCAGTGGAGTTAAAGTTACAATACAATTATTTTTGTTAAATTTATTGAACAGAATGTCAGCACTTGAAAAAGTTGCATTTAAGGTTCTTGGTCCTGAAAAGTATGACAAATCATGCGATATGTGGTCCATAGGCGTTATCATGTATATTCTGTAAGTTTTTTTAAACTGAATTGTTCTGTTAAAATGGTTTATATGTTGCGAGCTCCTTATCAGATTTTTAGTCCATAATTTGCCAATCTTTATAGGTTATGTGGTTTTCCACCATTTTTTTCTGCAAACGGTTTACCTATGTCGCCAGGAATGAAAAATCGGATCAGAACGGGCAAATATGCTTTTCCTTCTCCAGAATGGGATCGAGTTTCCGAAGCAGGTCAATGTTTGCCAAAGCTTATTGTCGTTGGGAATATTTGTTTTAATTTCTTCTTGGGTATCTATGCACTTCAATTTTTATATCAAATGATTAGATGGTCAATAGAAAGCATTTTCAGCAAAAGATTTGATCAGAAAGTTGTTGCGTACTGATCCGAGTGAACGCTTCACAATTGAGCAGACCATGAACCATAAATGGATCATTCATTATCAGAAGGTTCCAGAAACCCCTCTTTTTACTGCTTCAGTGCTTGAGGAAGAGAAATCCCAGTGGGTAGAAATGCAAGTTGGTTTTCATTTTTTTCCATTGCAGGAACCTAATTTTTTTCCAAGTTGTGATAATGTTATGGGCATTCTGATTATTAATATTAATAAAGCAAAAATGAGTCATGTTAATTTCAGTTAGCTGATGAAAATAAATAAATTCAGGATGAAATGGAGATGACCTTAGCAACGATGCGTGTCGGCAACGAAGATATCCACATTAAAAGTTTAAAGGATTCAAATAATCGTTTACTGAACAAACGCCGTAACAAAATAAACAAACGATAAAAAAGAGTAGTCCATAATTATGTGAGTCATGTGTTTCCATCGTTTGCCTTTTTCAAGTGTGCCATCAAAGTAATAATATGAATCCCATATTCTTATTGAACTGGCAAATGTTCCTGTTGTAAGTATAATATATTTATTTCTTTAATATTTTTTTGTAAGGCCGATTTGGAGTCTTTTTTATTTATTGCTGTCTATAAGTAGCTTTTCTTGCGAGGTTGTGAAAAGTGCCTTAAGGAGAAACACCCCTGATATGAAAGAGCAGAAATACATATATAGAAGTTTTATCAGGATTATGCTGTACATGTTGTCATGTCACTAATTGCTTTCCATTATTGTTGTCAATTTTTTTTCTAAATCGTATAGCGAAGTAATTGTTGTTATGTGCTTTTGTAACTTTCTCTTTGTTTTATGATGTTAAAATCAGTGATATGGGCAACTGTTTAAAGCAGAAACGATGGGTCATTTGTTTTTTTTAATTTGCTCAAGTTTTTCTTATCTTATTTGAACGTGTGGGTGTGTTCGGTGACCTACGTATAGTTTAGTGCTTCCTTGATAATCTTTCTAAATGCATCAGTGCATTGTTTAACGATGTTATATCCAATGATGGTATGTTTGGATTATGTGGTGGCAGATAATGGTAAAATAATGTGCAATAGATGTTGATATTTGAATTTAGTGGAAGTTGATAGGGGGATGGATGTTTTGCAGACAGTACATATAATTGTCTTTACCATATACAACTTTACAAACAATGATACATTCTTGTTCTGAAAATTCTATATAGTATATCCCGTAATAAGTCAACACGGACGGGCCTTCACCATTCGAAAAGGTGATAAAGTGTTCAGGGGGAACACGATGGGATGGAAGGGGAGGGAAATATTCCTTTCGGGTATATATATACGTAATTAGGGACTGCAATTATGTATTACGAGCTCCTACAGTAGATCAGTTCCGAGCATGCAGTCGCATCGTCGGCCTGGTCAGTGTGGCGCATGCGGAGCTCTTACCATTCAATTTATGTGGGGGTGGTCCCGCCTCCATTGCATCTATGGAGTTGTGGGACGGAATCCGTTTCACAGCGGTACCAGTGTAATGCCACGATGGCACTGTTTGTCATCCGGGAATCTTGGGCAAACGTTTAGTGTAGGTGGGGGGGGGGTGTGCATGTTCCGCTGTGTATTGTTGGAGAAGTGTTCCATGGTTTCCAGTCAAGAGTTCTTTCAGATGTACCGTGCAGCAGCACCACCAGTCTTCATGCCAGCGGGACAGCCGGTTGGTGATCACAGTGTGAAAGGTGCACAGGTGCCATATCCAGGTGTTCCTTTCATTACATAGTTCTCACTGTAAATTGGGTGAATAACATAGTTAGAATATAACAAAATGAGGCTGTAACATTATACATTGAAACAGAGCCCCACGAATTATTTAGGAAATGTATGTCAAGTGTTGTCGAGAACTCTATTTATGAGTTTCAGGCGCAGTTAATGCAGGACAGAATTATGTAACGTCAGGCAGTGCCGTTTACCAGAATGGGCAGATTCCACAGGTATTTCTTTTATTTGCGAATATTATGAATATCACTCATATTATGACAGACCGCTTTTCTACTTTAGATTCTACAGAGCTATTTTAAAATTTCAAATTTGACATGACCTTTGCAGACCATGACATTGCAAAGTGGAACAGTTTGTGGACAAATTGCTGGGCAGCAGGCGTTTCCATCTCAGTTTACGTCAACCGTGGGTTCGCATTGCAGAATTATGCATATAACTCTTACTGTTGCGTGCTTGGGTCGAAAGTAAAAATGCCGCCAAGATTTTTTCCAGTTTTTAAATTTTTAAGCATTTGCAGAAATGAACAATGGTAGGACACCGGTTATGACTATGAATGGTGGAACTCATCTCTTCCCTAACCCACCCAATAATTTCTTGAATGATATACGGCAGAATAGTGATATCCTGTCTAATATTTCTCCTACAGGTTTGTTTTTCGGAGCTGTTTTTCTCGAATGCAATTCTTTTGCTTTATTTAATAGGATTTTTGAATAACCTAAAGAAAAATTCATTTCAGATTCGCAGCTAATATCTCCCAAAGTTCCTATACCTTCTATCATGACTGCAACTTTGATGCCTGCATCAGTCGGAGTCGCACCGTCAACACAAACTTTCAGTGGGAATATATCTACAATATCTAGTACAGGGACATTTCCACATATGCTTCCGTCATCGCACCCGCTTCCACAAGTGACACCTAGTACAGAAATTATGCCACCAATGCCACCGATAGGGATCATATCATCGCCAAATCCATCCATTACTCAACGGTATTTTGGCACTTCCACGCATAATACTGCACCGGGAATTGGAGGTGAAGCTGCATCAAAACATCCAAGATTTGGTGGTCCAACAGGACTAGGTAGTTCTCCAAAATCTGCTGCTAACAGTGGTCCACAGATGCCTATCCCCCCACAAATGCCTGGGGCGTACAATAGCCCTCCTTCTGGATCTCTGGGACTCCCATCAGTGCCTGGCGCACTACCCGTTAATTATGGTACCAGCGGTACTGGAATGGCTGGACCATCAATGCATGGAGAAATAATAGGATCACCTGCTGCGGGACTGTACCAGCAGAAACCTCGTTTGGATCCTAATCTGATGCCAAGTGTGGTATGTTCATAAAATTTCATTTTCATAAGGTTAGAGAATTTCTTGAAGAAAGTCAAGAGATTTTCGAAATTGCACAAACTGCTGTATATATAGAGGAACCTTCATTTTTTCGTCGAACTTTTCGAAGTATTTTGAAATTTAGGTTCAAGTAATCGAAGAAGATCGCTCAACAAAGAGTGGAACATTTCCAACCGGTTATCCTACAGCTGAGCATCCACCATTGACATCAACTGAGTTTATTGCTCAGGATCAGGGTATGGAACTAGGATTTGAAAATTCTTTTTTAAAGCAGACCAGTCAAGAGTTGGAAAATTCTTTTGCTGGTATCCCTTCAACAAGTGATTAAGAGTTTTACAATTGGAGAATTCTCGGAAGTCCTTTTTTGGAAAAAAAAGCTTGAATTCGTTATCTATTATGTTCTATTTGATAATTCATTATCTTTTAAGTAAGAAAGAGGTGAACTCATGGTTTTTAAACGCATTTAATATCTTTCGAAAATTTAAGGATTCTTCACTTTACCAGTTTTCAGGTATATGTAGTCCGAAATTTATGCGATCTACACTCTATGTCGCGCCGGCATCGTCTGATATGTTAAAAAATTCACAAATACCATTTGCAGTCGCTGTCACTCCATTTGCACGTTTGCTTTCAAATGAGGTGTTTTATTATATTATTAAGTTTGGCATTTGAGCAGTTGATACTATGTCATATGGTTGCATTTGTAGTTTGATCTCATCCAGTCCTGATTGCTGCCATGACCTTTAAAAAACACGACTTTTCAACACAACCATTTGATCTTTAGCGAAATACTTTCGTAATCTTAACTGGTGGTTTATTTTGAACCACTTGACTTACTGTTCAGTTAACCGAGCACTGAACGATATTCTTCTTAACATCTTAAGTTTTTTTTCAATTATTTTGTTATATTTAATATGTCTCTTAAAACTTCTTGCAGATGCGACCTCCCATCGTGGATCTAGGAGAATTAGGTCCGATAAGATGTCATCGCTGTAAAGCTTACATGTGTCCATTCATGGAATTTCAAGACGGTGGCCGTCGCTTCAAGTGCCCGTTTTGCTTTGCATCCACAGCTGGTATGTGTGAACTCATAATCACATTTCCCTTCAAAAATCATTGGGCTTGCCAGTAAACTTATTTATTGCTTATAGTGGATGATTCGTATTTTGCCCACTTGGACCACACTGGACGTCGCACTGATATTCAACACCGTCCTGAACAATATCTTGGGTCTTATGAGCTTGTTGCAACAAAACCGTATTGCAAGGTCTGTTTTTTCTATTTTCACATTTCAAAGTTGGTGAAACATTGAACTTTTAAAGCTATTTGTGTTTCCAAAATCATTTCCAGAATGGTTTGAAACCAAAAGAACCTGCATTCATTTTTATGCTGGATGTGTCGTATTCTGCAGTGCAGTGTGGCCTTGTATCAGTATTTTGTAGAAATATTCGAAATTTGTTGAACAATTTGCCCAAGTTCGTTTCGTTCATGTAAAATATGAGCTTTTTCGTGGGAATAGGGATAAACTTTTATAAGTTTTTACTTCTTAATGCAAATGAAAATCAAAAGTTCACTCATATGAGCTGAAAATTCTTGTTTTTAACCATCATAAGATAATGTTGCAGAGAAGTGGGTCAGGTGAAATCGTCTTTGCGCATTGGATTTGCAACATACGATCAGACTATTCATTTCTATAATCTGAAAAGCCATATAGGTCAACCTGAAATGTTGGTCGTTGGAGACGTGAATGATGTTTTTGTTCCACTGGTTGACGGGTTTTTGGTAACGTTGGAAGAGGCCGATGTTGTTCTGAATAGGTAAAACATCAAATCGTTTATTCATATAAGTATAACTCTCAGTGATTTTCCACTCGAATCGGCTTCCCCATGTTCACGATCGCAACTGCAAAACCATAGTTTGGTCTACGGAAAGGTTCAAATGCTAGATTGCGGGAACATAGCTATCAAATTTAAAAAAGTTTCTTATGTCTTATCTAAAATGTGCGAAAACATATTTTACCTTGCTTCTGCCAACTTCAAGCTGTCATCATTCTTATACCACGGCAGTTCCCTCTTTGTATTTTAAGAGGGAATAAAACATATCATGTTATGATGACAATCAACGGAGTTGTAGATAATTTTACGTAAAATGAGAAATCAACGCTGAAATTTTGCTCGTTTCATTGCAGTTGTTCATTTATATTTTTTGAGCTTGTTGTGTGAAATTGAGAAGATCTTCGGTGACACACGAATTACTGAAACAATGCTTGGTCCTGTTATCCAGGCTGGTCTGGATGCATTAAAAGTACGCATAATGTTTTCTATTGATTTGAATTTCGCTATAACGAATAGTTTTAACAAACACAGTCGTAATATTCATGCGGCTTCATAGCAAGCAGAATTTCAGTGCGCTGATAGAGCAGGCAAATTGTTCATATTCCATACTAATTTGCCGTTGTTGGATGCACCTGGGAAGTTGAAAAATCGTGACGATCGAAAACTGCTTGGAACAGATAAAGAAAAGGTTAATTTAGTTAAACTAGTAATTTGTTTGGCCTTGTTGTTTGGGATTTTGCAGTGTTGATAATTTAGTTGCTTGAGCGCAATTTTCTTAATTTTGATTTATATATTGCTTGCCTTTGTAGTGGACTATATTACTATAGCTGCACATACGATAGGTTTTCCATTTTCATTCATTAAACAACATTTGTTTCAGACTGTTTTACAACCGCACATCGATTTTTACAGTAAATTGGGCGAAGAATGTGTGAAAGCAGGTTGTGCAGTAGATTTATTCTTGTTCCCAAATTCCTTCGTGGACGTTGCATCACTTTCACCTGTTTGCTCTCTAACGGGTGGTTCCATATACAAATATCAATACTTTGAAGTATGTTGTAATCAGTTCATAATTATTTATCAGGTGTGATGTACCAATATACTATTCTTTTATTGCTAAAAGTAAATTTACTGGTTAATTGCTTCATGAAGTATTATTTTATTTTAGACTCAAAAAGATAGCGAACGTTTCTTGGCAGATCTCTCCCACGACATAAGTCGTGAAATTGTGTTTGATGTTATGATAAGAGTACGTACATCCACTGGTAAGTATAAGCCTCAGTTTTTGATTGTTTATTGGCTTTCTGAAGATAATTACAAAGTTATAAAGCAGTTCTTTTTCATCCGAAAATAATAGTTGACAGTTTTATATACTAACCGTTACTTTCAGGTTTGCGGCCAACTGGTTTCTTCGGTTCCTTCTTTATGGATAATAGCACGGACCTGGAAATGGGTGTCATTGATTGTGATAAAGTGAATTTTTATTTTAATGGAGTTTATGAAGATGTGTTTACTTGCCATACGAAGCTGTGTTTACTTGCAGGCAGTTCATGTAGAAATTCGACATGACGATAAATTGCCAGAAGGAAGCGCCCACTTGCAAACGGCTGTACTGTTTACATCATGCAGTGGACAGAGAAGACTTCGTATCCACAATCTGGCTTTGGCTGTTTCATCGGATTATAACCAGCTTTATCGTGTTGCGGATTTGGACTGTTTAACGTCTTTCCTCTTCAAGCAGGGTAAAAGACACCTCTGTCCTTTATTTCAAACGCATTTGCAGTTTCATTGTTTTATTATTCACTTTTTTCAGCGGAATACCTTTTGCGAGACAAATCTCCCAAGGAAATGCGAGAAGCTGTGAATGCACGTTGCGCGCAAATGCTGGCAACATATCGTGAGAAGTGTAGTGAGCAAGCGCCGCTTGGGCAACTTATTTTACCAGAATGTTTGAAACTATTGCCGTTATTCGCGAATTGCATAATAAAGAATGATGCACTTAGCGGGGGTCAGTTTCCAGTTACATAGTTCCACGGTGCATTGGTTTCCATCATTATCCAAGCAATTTAAATATTTTTTCTTTTTTAAAATAAAAGCCAGTTTGATTATCATTTAAAAAGGAGCCAATAAAATCTTTTTCAGGTAACGACATGACTGTGGATGATAGAGCTTATCTGATGCATCTTACACCATCCTTGAAAACAGAAGATGCATTAACTTTGCTATATCCTACAGTGTTTCCGATTTCCGACCTGATTTTTGAACAGTGGGCAGCTGAGGTATTGAGTTTACAAGCTTTTTTTAAAGTTCATTGCTTTATATTATTAATAGTGATTTTCAGATAACATTACCGGTTTGCATACGCGCTTCTTACGATAACTTGTCACCAGAAAAAGCATATATAATTTTTAATGGTATCATGATGTTTTTATGGATCGGTTTAAAGGTACCACAGGATTGGGTGCAAGATGTCTTTAATTCCAACTCAGTTACCCATCTCAACGTGGAGAATGTTTGTCTTTGAAATGGTTCATTTGAAAATTTAAATATTCTAGAACTATTTCATCTGTTTTATTCGTTTAAACTTCATTAAATAAATGTGTTTTAGCATATCGTGCCGGAGCGTGATAATGCACGGTCACGTGCCGTACGTTACGTTATTGATCGGGTGAACATGAATAGCTTACGACATATGAAACTGTTCATAATCCGACAGCAGGATGCGTTAGAAGCCTGGATGAAGAAATTTCTGGTTGAAGATCGTACACTGAATATGCTCTCATATGTGGACTATTTGTGTAACATTCATCGTGAAATTAGAAGTTTGCTGAATTGAAAGGGGCATTTTCATATTTTTCATTTCCATATTTTGTTACTGCTATCATTTTATTCGGGGAAATGGTTTATCAGTTGTTGATATTGAAATGTATAATGTGATTTATGAATTGTGACAAACGCCATATCTTCACACTAATCCCACCACGTAAAGCATCTTTCTATTTCTGTTTAACGGGATCTCTTTATTGAAACTAAATTACATAGTTTCTCTTTTGCTAGTTTATACTGTTTATCAATTTACTATTTTGTGAACCAGTATATCTAAACTTCAGAATGACATTTTCTGAATTTTGTTTTTAAAATTTATTGCACAGAATGATAGGATATACATGATGCTTTCTACCAGTATTGTAATATTGACTGTGAGCAATGACTGTAATGGTAATTATTTTCAAATTATGATTGTAATGATAGTTATGAAGAATGATGCGGTGCATAATAAGGCACTCTTTGGCACCGCACTTAGACTGTGCTATGTTATCCGCACTTTTTGTTTTGTTTTCATTTTTTTCGATTGAAATTCATGTTTACATCGTGCTTCCATTTCGTTGTGATTGTATTGAAAAGCCTTATTTATATTTATATTCATTTTTTTCTTTAAAGCTATTGTTTTTCTAATAAAATTTTTACTTCGAGTTGTACCACTTAGTTTCCTACATTTATTTGTATGGTACGCCTAAAGTGGCCAATTTGTTTATATAAAATTAAATTAGGTATCATTATCCAAGAAAGATTAAGAAAAAAATTAAGAAAAACGAGGAAGCCAATCCGACACTTAAATTGTATGAGTGAGGGGAGAGTTGACAATTCTTTAAAGTGAACGGTGCGGTTGGGTATTTATTGCTTGTTGGTGGTATTGAGTGGTTTATCAGCACAACAGCAACAGTTCGGATTTTCGCGTCGTGTGTAGAAATGGAATTGTAAAAAACGGGGTCGTGAATTAGTGTTGTTATTCCGTGGAAGAGGAGCGATTTACCTTTGGGATTGAACTTTGTGGTGCGGAACGCTGTTGGAAAGCTTATCATATATCATATAGATTGCGCTTTTTTCTATTCCATTCCGGTCCAGTCTCTCGAGACTATCAAGTTTTAGGCAATGGATGTTGTGAGAGAATTTTTCAGGTGTGACTTTTCCGGTGATTCGTAATTTTATCTATTACAGGTTAGAGGTTTATACTTATAATTCTGGAATGACCAGAGACACAGACTAGTGGAAAAAGGAGAAGTTTCTAATCAAGAGGGTAAACGGAATTGTTTTTCATTGTGACGTTACAGGTCCGCTACATAAATTTTATTCTTTTGTTTATTGTAAATTAACGTAATGCAAACGTATAGGTATGACTGTAAAGTGATTTACTGGTAGTGAGGAACAGGAAGAGCGAAGGAGGGGAGAGCGAGAGGAATTGGTGAGGACTGAGATAGGCATCAACGAGCTGCAAGAGAAAAATGATGTATGCGAACGAAAATGAAGCGTGCTGTAACGATGGATATGGGCATAAACTTTGGTTTTCGGGATATTTGAAATGCGTCAATGTTTGAAAAAAAAAATTTGAAATGTATCCTTTTTTCGGGGATAGAAAACCCTTTTGCAATTCTAATGTGTATTACAATTCCAAATTTACAAAATGCCCATTCATTCAACGTAATCTTTGCTTTTTATAAGAAAAGAATGGGTGCTTTCTTCACTGCATTAACACCGGTAGTCCTACCTCTCTTATCGATTCTTTTATATTGTTTGCCAACAATAGGAAGTTCTTTTAAACGAGACTGAATTACACTGCTTCTTAGATTGTGTTTTTTTGTGAGCTTAGTTGTTAATAACCGGCGTGCTGCCGCAGCAAAATCTGGGCATATCAGCGCGGTTGTCGGAGTGTTAACGATTGGGCGAATTTCCACAAGTTTCACAACAATGTTTTTAGTTAAATCCATATTGTCCTGAAGTTAATCATGTAAATTTAGCAGAATTTTTGAAAGGCAGCAAAATAAATTCTCATCATTAACAAAACAAAACATTTTAAGCTGCGTTCGGAGAGTTTTGTGGAATGACTAGTTTTCTCAAATTTTAACATTTGTTTTCTCGTTTTGATGCACTCCCTCATACAACAGTACATTATTGGAATCTTCATTGTAAGAAGCTGTAGAAATCTTATTCACTAAGATGTTCGTACGTACGAATTTTGTTATCAATTTTATTCATTAGTACCGGTCCAACATTTCAGATTCCCGTGACTCGGCAAGCTATGATAGTACCGGGTTCAGGGACAGCAATCAATAATATCCGTAAGATGTCGCTAACTAAAAACAAAACCACGCTCCACAACTTCGAACATTTCGTCAAAGGTAAGCTTCTATGATCTTTGACTGCTTCTCATACAATTACTTCTTTGTTTCAATTTCCAGCAGAGATAAGAAGTTGGACACTCCTCTTCCCAAAAAAGAATCTTATGCTACTTAAGACTTAAAACTTCACCATTTCTTTTCTTATCTACTAATTGGAGAATTAAATGCTTGGAGTACGATTCACTTATTTAAACTCGATCAAGTTTTTCTCTGAGCTAGTTCGTTCATGTTTAATTTGACACTGAGTCAAGATGGTTGAACTTCGTAAAGAACACCAGAACACTTACTTTTTATTTTATATTAGAAATCCTTTTGTTAGTTGTTAGTGTTCACTGAAATTATGATAGCATCTGCTGATGAATGCAGATATGAATTAAACTTGGTCGTGGAAAAAATTCTGATCTATAAATGAAAAATGGAAAAGAATAAGGAAGAAATGTGAAATACAAAATGCAATGGAAGAAGAATCTAAAGGAACGTTTAACGGCTTATTAAAATATTCGAACAATCTAATTTAGCTATAAACCTCTTTCGTAGTCGTTAGAGGATCGTTGGAAGATTATTCAATTATTTTTTTCCCTTTAAATTTACGTTTGAATTCTGCTGAATAATTGCTCAACCTTTTGGAGGCAATAAGCATAAGCATTTAGGCCCGTTGGCATAAAAAGTCCAGGAACTAATGGCAGTACTAAATTTTTATGTTCAGCAGTTACTTAGGGCTGGCATTTGGTTCCTTTTCGCTCCCACCATCTCTCACAATATAAGAAAAAAATTAGAGAGAAAGTACGAGAAGAGAAAGACAGACAAGAAGAGGAGCAGAGACTGGTGAATAAAAGACAGGAAGGGGAAGGATTATGATTACAATTTATATGCATTATTCGTACGATGTGGTTACATGTTTCGGGCCGGAGTTTTGAGTTATCTCTGTTCTATTCTCATTGCTTTAAGAGTCATTGGGTATTCATTTGATCCACTTCCGAACTGCATCTCTCATTCTGAACGTTTATGTTGTTATTGTTAGTATCGTTAACAAAATTACAAACTTGTTAGTAAAAAACTTTTTTTCACTGATCGCATTTGCGTGTATATGATATGTCATGCGTGATTATATGTGCTTCTATGTGTACGTGTTTTGCATATACCTGCCTATATTTCCTCGCCTGTCTGTGATATATTCTTGAGGAGTGTATGTATTTCTGTGTGTGTGTACTGTTTGTGGATGCGCGAAGTGCTACGAATTTCTCTGCAACATAGTATTTAAATAGACTTTGTAAGTGGAACTCATGATGCAAGTAGCTGAATTATTTCCAGTGTCTTCCTTAGCTGATAAACATTTGGCAGTATTCATTGGGATTACTTAAACCATTTTGTTCCGGAACTATACAACCGTTTTATTTCGCATTTTGATAAGGTAGGTATAGCCTTTTCTTTCACAGTAACACCTTATTTACTGCTGTTATGACAACCTAGCTTGTTATGCTGTTGGTAGTAATTTGCTGATCTTGGCATTATTGCTCTGACGCTTCCATTCATGCTACGAAACAATTGCGTGCTTCACCACGCAATTGTTTGAGTAGCTGCATTTCTGTTCAATTAGACCATTATTACCATTAATAATAATAATATTAATATAATTGCAGTTGTAATAGTAGCAGAAATTTTAGCAGTGAAGTTTAAGAAGCGGGAATGTCGTGAAGTCATTAGAATCTTCAGTAAAAAGATGTTTCTCTTATTGTATTCTTTTAACATTTTGCTGCTAATGTTTATTTTGTTGGAAATCAGTTTTCTTAGCAGAAAATTCTTTTTTTTGCGTTATCCAAGACACGTCCATTTCTGCAGCTCTTTGATGACAGTAATGTTACTGTTTTCAGTGCTGTTCTGATCCGTGATATCTACGGAAACATCTTTTCGTAGCTCTGGAATTGCTTGTTTTATTGTCATTGTATTAAGAGTGCAACTGAATAACTCTTGTCTGTATTTGTACCATCGTTGCGTTGCCATTATTACTTTTTTTTCTGTGTTTATGAGGGAGATATTTTATATGCTATCATGATCTGAGCATATAAACAATACGGTTATGAAATGGATGCGGGATTGGATTAGTTAGGAAACTTCATTTGATATAAAACGCATCTTAGCCATAGTGGCGATGGGTCTAAAGAAATCAGCTTTGCACAAAGCGCAGCCCGATTGTATTGGTTAGTTGGTGTGCAACAGAAATTTCTGTTTGTGGAAGAATGAACAGACGATCGTTTTGCTGCTAAATTTCCATGTTGTTGCTTACAGTTTATTTGGATTTTCCCAAGATTTGCTATATTTTCCTTCCCTTCTGGATATACGCATTTTGAATTGTCATCACTATAACTTTCTGCTATTGCTGGTAGTATTTTGTATTGTTCCTACATAAATTTCGAGAAATTCAATGGTTCGAGCAGTACTGTGTGCAGCCAATAGTCGTACAGTTGAGCAGATTATTGATATGAGCAGTAAGTCGTTAATCTGACTACCGTTCCTTTCGCTATAATCCTATTCGTTTTCAAATTTAATTGCATCTGGTTACGCCGCACTACTATTTTTTAAGAAATTGTTGCTAGTTCTTTTTCTCTGTCCGGATCAAAAAAACCATGCTTATTACCATAAGTAATTCTCCATAAAATTTTAAACCATAAGAACAAACTTCCTTATTTGGAGATTATTACATTTAATAAGATCATCTTAACACATAAGCGAAGTTTTTATGTATCATAATTGCCTTCAAACATGTAATATGAAAGGTTGATTAGATGAGATTTCAAGAAAATTGAAAGATTGGAACAGCTATTCTGGTATTGGTTCTGTGCGGAGTACGAGCAGTAATTTAATAGATGATTTAAGCATTTAAAGACATAAATATTCGATTTTAGATGAGTTTTTCTGTCACTTCAACTTTGCTGCTATTTTAGGAGCTTTTATAATGAACACTCAACTGCAATAAAATAGTGTTGTACTGAAACTCTAGTCGTTAAATTTCTTGCACCTTTCGTTATGGCGAGACAGGAATTCTTGAGCAAAAAACTGGATATTTGTTATGAGTTTGTGTGAAATGCAGTTGAAGACGTAGGCTCCACCTTTTATATCGTTTTTAACCTCTCACTCAGTTGTCGTTTGAACTTTCAGAAATTCGCTCCCAGTTAAATGAGCAATTACGTTGCTTGGAAACTAGGACAGAAGCACAGGTAAGCCATATTATCTTAGTTTTCTGCATTATTTCAATATTTTTTTAGGTGCTGCAATAATGTTTTATTCTTTTTGAAAATTTGACTTCGTAATAAGCCGTCATGAATGGAATTCATCCTTGATTAATGAAACAGGGGAAAAGGGACTCTCATTCAGACATTTCTAAAATTTTCGTGAGAAATGTTTATTGCAGACTGCTATTTTATTGGAATTAAATGATTACTATCGAAAGAAGGCAGAGCTTGACGGTGAGTATGGGAAGCAGCTCGAAAAACTTGCAAAAAATATTATGCAGAAGCATAAAAATGAGCGATATAAGTAAGTTTTATTTATTTATGCACATTACTAGAGTTTCATAAAAGAGTTGTATTCTGAAAAATATATTGAGGAATATGGCAGTATGCGTAGGTGACAATATGCACCTTTCGGTTGGCTTGGCTTAGTTTTTATTTATAGTTCCTCTTTTTTAGTTTTATTTATAGTTCCTCTTTTTTTTTAGTTCTTTTTTAAAATATGGTTGCTATTACACTACTTCCTCTTTTTTTATATGGTTGCTATTACACCTGGAGTGCATATTCTACTCCGCTCTATATGCTTTGCGTAAATCGAAATTTGACTAGCATTATTGAAACTTGTTCTTTCACTTCCACAGAGATTTTCAGACGTGATTCTTGGACTTTACATTCAACCTGCGGGTTATGGCAGCAATTGGTGGATCAAACGAAGGAGGAAGCTAAACACAAGATTGCTTTGGCTGATTTATATGCTGCCCGTCTTACAGTACTTATTGCTCAGAGGGCAGATGATTTACAGCGTATTTCACGAAAAGTAAGACTTTCTCCCGCTCGAAAATTATTTGCGTGAATGTGCAAAAAATCTAATTACTACATGCAGAATTATCAAGTACACAACTGAATGCCTATTTTCAAAAGTTTTTGATGTCAAATGTCAACTTTTATAATTTGTTGTGAAAGAACACATTAGCGTCTTTCTTTGGGAGTAAACAAGAGATGAACAAGCATAGATTCATGGAATGCAATACATCGATACATACAAGCAGAAGAAGTGCTGAATAAAAATTGAGGTGATAGAGCAATACATTCATCCTATTCATCAAACTGCTGAAAATAAGTCAGTTTGATAGGATGAATTACACTGAGTCCACTATTTTTCAGCGGTCGTGTATTACTGTGCATTTTGTTCGGGCTTTCTTTTTCATAGAGTTTAATAGCATTTCATACTTCCACATTTCGTCACAATACTTCATCATCTCCGTGTCATCTGCATAATTGAACGGGATTCATTCCTCCTTTCAGTGACGATATGTTCCATGATCCTTTGCTATAGGTATCTTTTGATTTTTCCGACATGTTCTGAGCACACCAAACAAGTTATTCTGCATATCGTATTTTACATTAACTTTTCTATATTTGCAATAGGCTCGAGATTTTTATCTTCATAAGAATTTGTGGAAGGTGTACTAAGTCCTTTTACTTCTCACATTTCTCTATTATAAATTTCATCATGCCTGAAGAATGCCGTGACTTTGTATTTTGCACGTTATTAACGAAAATTTATCGTTGTATCATTCATTTGCTTTCGAGATTAAATCATTTAAACTCATTTCTGTCTCATTTTGACACTAGGAAGAAAGGCCATCTCGCTTTGATGTTTTGCACGAAGATTTTTAATTGTTATGGGTGATTTTCCAAAAATATGATCCAAGACTTTTCTCATGAGTACGAGGAATTATATATTTCTCATAACTTATAATCTCAGTAATATGATTCAGAATAACCTAAGCCATCTTTTGCCATTAGAAATCAGTGTTGCAGTGTCGCGAAATAGGAGCACTCGCTCACGGTGAAATATGTCGAGTGCTAAACGAACTACACACTGCCATGAGAACCTATCAGGTATGTTACTATTTTGAGATGATTTCGAATTATATGTGTCAATAACTATAAACAGCGTTATCTCAATTTTAAGATGTCTCACTTCTAAAATCTCATCAGCAGTACATTGGCTACAGAATTGTGCATACTGTGTATTTCGAGTTATACACATTCCGGTTTTCAGTTGTGATTATTTATATGAGTTTTCTTATTAGAAATATTTTTGCAGCTTTGCTTCTTCGAATGTTCAGCTGTAGAAAGCAAATTTCGCCAAGTTGAAGAAAATAAGGCGAAGTATGAGGAGAATAATCCAACTAAGCTGGGTGTTACTCGTAAGCACCGATGTTTGGCAAAACTTTATAATAAGGTAAAATTTAAAAAATTATTATTGATAAGGATTTATAAGTTGCAAAGACTCGATTTGCTACCCTTGTTTTCTGAAATTTGTTTTCAGAGGCTGGATAAATACAACACGGTAAAACTGAAATGTTTAAAGGCTAGAAATGAATATCTGTTATGTGTGCAGGCAGCTAATGCATCTTTGCATAAGTATTTTGCTGACGACCTTTCTGATCTCATCGATGTACGTTTTGCATCAGTTTAATGAAAATTATTAGTAATCCAAAAATTAATTGATAGTAGGTATATTGTTTTATTTCGTTTCAATTGAGGGGGCTTGCTTGTATATTGTGACTTGGTAAAAAATTCAGTGCATGGATCTTGGTATGGATCGGTGGTTACAAGGTTTTATTAATTGTACAGTCACGGCGCGGAAAGATATATGTCAAAAAGAAATGGATGCTTTAGCAGAGCTTTGTGGATTTAAGGAATCACTCGATTCGAAGACGGATAAGCAACGATTTATTGAGGCAAACCATGCGACATTTATGTTGCCAAAGCGATTCGAATTCAGGTCATCATTTATCATGGATTTTTAAATTTCCAAATTCTATAAAGTAATTGTCAACATCTCTTAAGTCTATGTCGCCTAAACAAAGTTTTAGATTTTTGGATCATCTCGAAAAATATTCGTAATTTCATTTCAAATCAAGTCACTTATTTCATATTGGGATATCCTTTTTTATATACTTCCAAAGCAAAGATTTTCAGAGCACAGCTTGGTGATACAGTATCTACCGTAAGTGCAACCGATGTCGTTGCTGAAGAACTACAACAGCGGCATTTGCAGATCGAACGGAGGCTTGCTAATGTGAGGTATTTAGTTTTTTGAATTGATATTCGCTTCGTGCTTACCATTTTGAATTCAAAGAGATGTTACTTGGAAGTTTGCTTATGTTTTGATTATGATAATGGTTTGCGGTTCTTCACTAACATTTCGTTTTAGTTTAGTTCTAGTCCCATATTCTAGCTTTTTTTACGGCAGAAGTCGAGTAGTGAAAACTTCATTTTTTGTGCCGAATGATTTTCAAGGATTGAATCGGAAGAAATATGGAAGACTTTGGAATCCACAGAAAAGGCGGTTGCTGAACGTTTTATGGAGGCAATGACTAATTCGGTTGCAGCAGCTGAAGTACCAAGTGATGTATCGCGTGAGGATTGTAATGACGCAAATATTTACAACTTTAAGGATAGAATAAATGCTAACGAATTATATGACTTTTATCTTGGGGTTAGTCCAGTTGTTTTTTTTTTTTTTGATTTTAACTTGAGGTTCTAATTTTCATTACTTTTTTAGCGTTGTATATAACGTCGAATAATTTCTTTTGGTAAGATCTAGCTTTGATGATTTTTTTTTCAGAAATTCAGTCATTATATGTTGAATAGTAACTTAATTGAACGACTGGAAGCGCGAGCAAATGGAATCGCTTTAGCTTTGAACGGGTATTCTAGCAAAAGTTTTGATGGTAGCACTAGCTCTGCTGTTGTTCCTTCCCCTAATTCTTTCTATCGTATGTTTTTGAAATTTCTGTGTCTTCTTGCATCCATTTTTAAATAAAAAAGCACTTATGCTTAGATTTAGAGTATTTTTCGTACTATTTGTTTCATCTTTAAGATGATCTTGTTGATTCTAAGCTGAGAGAATAATATATTTTCAGAAGATGGAGATGACAGTGAAATCTTTCCTTCTGCTCGTAGTCGTGCAAAAAAAAGAATCGGCAGTGGTTTGCTATCCGACGGTATTAGGCGACCGAAGCTTTTTGGCGGTAGTTTGGATGAGTACGTTGAAGCCACAGGCGAAACAATACCTCTTATTATCATTTCTACTATACGGTTGGTAACATTGGATTGTGAGGGTATAATGTTCTGATTATTCATGTGTCTGCTATCTGAATATATTTAAATGTTTTCCTCTTCTGCAATGAGAAAAATTTGATAGTTTTTTTGCAGCGTATTATCCCAGTTTGCTCTGCATCATCAAGGAATATTCCGTATATCAGGGTCACAAATTGAAATTAATACATTTCGAGAAGCGTTTGAGAAAGGTAACAACAGATTCAGTAATGTTTTGACTATGATTTAGATTCTAAGTTGAAATTCTTTCTTCCTCACTCTCATGTCCTCGGGCCATGTAAAAATTAGAAACACGTTGGTGCTACTGTTATAGGTGAAGATCCATTGCGACATGTTGTTGATGCTACGGATGTCAATTCAATTGCGGGTGTTTTGAAACTTTATTTACGTGAACTTCGTGAATCTCTTTTTCCTATGTTTCTTTTTGATCAGTTAACTGAATGTGCGAAATGTTCAAATGCTGATGAATTCGTCAAGCAGGTTTAAAAATTTTCACTTTATGAACGTATTGTTCAAAAAAGTTGAGTGTTTTTGCTTTTGTTCAAAGCTTAACTTTAAACCTTATTCTTTATATTTTAAAATTAATTCACTTTTTCATTTTCTAACGATATTATTCCATATGATATTACATTTTCAGCAAAATTTTCATTTGCTTCAGGTTGCTCCACTTATTCAGAAATTATCACAACCCACTCAGCTCGTATTGCGATATCTTTTCGCATTCCTCAATCATCTCAGTGAATTTAGCGATGAAAATATGATGGATCCATACAATCTTGCCATCTGCTTCGGACCTACACTTCTCCCCATTCCGGAAGGAAAAGATCAGGTTCTAAAAAATTGCATTTTCGTCACAAACTATTAAATTTCCTTCGCAAGAGCTGATTTCTATTTCTGATCGTGGCGTATAACGGAAAAAAATCAGTGCAACTATAAGACACGGTAAGTCATTCAGGAGCTCCAACCTGCACCCAGTGACAGCTCATTTCGCAATTGGAATTTAAATTTAATAGCATCGAAAGAAAAAAAGCCAAGTTTTCACCCTCCATTTTTGACCGGTTTCTGCAACAGGTTGACTTCTTTCCAAATGGGAACCAAGAACAGAACTCACGTTCCTTTCCTTTCGTACCGATAAATGGATTCGTCGTTCATCATCTATGATGTCGTCCGACTCCTCTCCCAAGAGACATTATTCTTATTTGACGAAAATGTGGGTATTCGACGTGACCTGGCGTGTATGATCTCTGCATGGATTTGAATCCTGCTTGGTGATCTCTGTGGTATTTGTTATTACCTAAAGAAATTTTTAAATCTGGAAATATGAACTTTGCTTTGAAGTATCTCTTCTGAAAAGTTGGCGATATTTCAGGTCTTTTACCACAATTTTGTAAACGAGCTTGTGAAAAACTTGATTGTTTATCATGAGCAAATTTTTCCTACAGTGTTACATGGTCCGCGGTATCAGAAGTATCTTATTGAATCCGAGCAAGCACTTTTCATTGATGAGCAGTAAGCAGTTGCTTTGCTATTCATTCAGACTCAAAATTTAATGACAATTTTAGTTTTCAGTTTAAAGGAAGATCAAATGCATTACACCGTTTTGTTCGGTGCTTATAAATCAAACTTTGATATTGTATTTATTTTTTGAAGTTTTTTTAGAGAAAGTGCCATCAGTGGTGATGACGAAACAGTAACGACCCCGGTTTTTGATTATTCAAGCGAGAAATCATTGATTGGACTTCAAGCATCTGTGATTGCTCCGTCTTGGAATGCCGCAGATGCTGCTACGGAAGTGCTCTCGGCGGCTTCAAATACCGCTGCATGCACATTATTCAACCTTCCAGAGAGTACCGTTGCTTCAGATGACCAAAATCCTGTGGTATCAAACCTCTCTGATGATTCTGTGTACGATATTACTCTATAATGTATTTGTGTTACTTTTATTGAATCGAATGCTAATTTTGTGATTGGCTTATACTATGAAACTTTGTTTTAAGTTCCCGGAACAAAAGAGCAAATGCTTGGCAACGTTTTAATGTTATTTCAAAGTTCTAGGTTTCTAAAGTAGGTGTGAAGTTTCTTAATGTTTCTAAGTTTCTTAGTGAAGTTTTTATGTTTTAGGTTATCAGCAAAATTAGTGCCAGGATCTGATAATGATGTTATGAAGTATTTTGAAAGTGGTAGTAATACAAATGCAGCAGATGGCCAGGATCTTTCATCGGTGAATAACAATGAAATTTCTTCTAACCAGGTACATCCAGATATATTTCAGATCTTAGTGGAAAACCTTTAAGGTTTTGATTTCTGGATATCTTTTTTCTGTCTACAATTGCTTTTTGAAATAGCTGTATGTGAGTAATTCATAAAGCTAATCTTTTTTATGGGTGAATTAAACTATAGTGATACTTGTCATCTGTCATGAAATTCATGAAGTTAGAATGATAGAACCTGCGGTACGTGGGCAGAATGGAATTTGTTTAAACGAGTAGAGTTTTTTCAATAATTATAATGAAAAGTGTAAATTCTTCGCAGAAACGAAAGCAGGAACAGATTTGGTCTCGTCGAGGGCGTGGCGTGAGTTCGCTACGTGAGCAACTGCACCATAGCCGAGTACAGCAGCAGACTTTTATCAGTGATAAGTTGTTGGTTTTTTTGAGAATTCAGATGCAGATTTTTTGTTACGAAAATTTGTGAAGCTTTTTTTCAATTTCTCAGCAATGGATTGACAGTTTATCAAAGTTGGATCTAAAGTTTATCCAAGTTGAAATCTAATTTCAGATCACCATCATCATCTTCTTTGGATGCTCTTACTTTTGATAATCGTTTCGGTGGAATGATGTTTGGAAATAAAGTATCATCAATTGGTAACGAAATTCCTAACAAAAAAACGGTATGATTCTCTTTTTGAAGGGAAAATGTCTCTGTTTCATCTAATCGTTTCCCAAACAAACCTACCTCATGCGAATAGGCAGAAAAAGAACACTAGTTTATAATTTCTGGTGGTCTGATTTTTCGCTTAATGTATGTAATATAAATGGACATTTTTGCGCAGCTGCTTGGTTTGCGTATAACTTAATTATAATTTCCGGTTCACTGACAGCGCCTCTATTCAGTTTTTATATAGTTAGAATAGTATGTATTTGAGAGGTTAGAAAGTTCTTGAGAGCTTTTTTACTTGATGGTTTTCAATTCATTTCATTGAATTTTTGTTCTAGACATTTCACGAGAAGCTGCGAAATATGGAGCTAGATCTGGTCCGTTCTCTTCCGCATGATATGATTACTGTCCAACCAGAGCAGTCATCAGGAAATATACAGTAGTGGGTTTTGCTTTTGGGAGTCAGAAGAAATGTTTCTTTTCGTTGTCATAGATCAACTTTTTTCTATATGGCGTTTTCGTTTAAGACATGTTAATGAGGCGGTTATATCACAGATGTTTTTAAAAGTTGTAATTGTAGAATTTCGTGGTATCAAACAATTTATGCATGTGGCTTGAGGACTTTCAGTAATTTGTGCTTAAAAAATTCCGTTGTGCATTGTGCAATATTCATTTGCTTTAATGCAAAGACATATCCATTGCATGTCGTTGAAATGCAAATTTCTGATTTGTTAAAGTTATTTTTATCGAAGAACAAATAAAAGATCATACATCGAGAAATATTTTGTGATGGGCATTCCCTCAGTGACAAATATTCCTTTCAAGTTTGCTGGGAAGAAATAACTGAAGTGAACAGTTATTTGAACCTGGAAAGAATTGTCGGAATTTAAAATAGTGGCACACATTATTTTTTTTTTTAACATAGTGGCCAATACCTGATTCACATTTGATGTATGTATTACGGTTTTCCGATGATGAGAGGCACAATCGACTATGACTGCTCGTTCGTTGTTTCAGGTTCGAATGCGACGGATCTTCACTGTCATTAGCAAAAAAGATCGTCTACTGTCGTGTTTTTTATGTATGCGTTGGCGACTAGATACCAAAGCGGATCATAACAAAGGGTTGAATTTAAAAAGTGAACTTGAATCTGAAGAAATGTCGACATCCTCTCGAGTTGAAGTTATTACTCCTGGGGGAACAGTCCACCATTCGTGTGTCCCGGAACCTCCAGATCCCGCGACATGTTGCGGATCCGGATGCGCAAATTGTGTATGGATAGAGTATGTTACCGAACTAATGCGTTACCATAGTGACCGTCCTTCGCATGAAATTTTGAGTGAAATTGACAGAGCAGTCTCAAACATTGGTCTTCGGGAGTTCGTTAAAGCAGAAATCCGCACACGTGCGAAGTCTCAGTGATGTAAGTAGGCTGTTATTTCAAATTCTTTTCTGCCTTTTCGGGATCAACAAGCCCTATTAAATTTACCTGATTCTTTAATGCTTGTTTTCTCCAAGCATGGGGTTTGGAACTTCTTTGTTAGTTTCCATCCCCTGCTGTTTTATGCTTTATTATTTTACATAAATTTATTTTCAGCGTTGCATAATGTATCGTTGTTTTGGATTAGTAATATCCACATGTATTGAAAACTCCATGGTTTCAAGTCGACTATTGTATATTACCCAAGAATATAGTTTTTGCGCTGTGTATATCCAATCTCAAATAAGGTAACAATATTTTTTGACTTTGCAATGTTACATGCGAATTGCATCCACTGAATGAAATAATTCTGATGCAATTGTTGAGTTAAATAGCTTGTTCCTATGTTAGTTTTTGATGTGATTGTTTCATCGCTACATATGAACGTTTAGGCCGTAGTTGTAATATCAAGCCGTTGCTATTCAACATAGTATGTTTTATTATTACATCTACCGTTACTAATGAAACTAGTTAAGCTCCGGTATATGATAAAGTTTCTCGATAAGTCTTTCTCAGCTTCAGTTCTAGATGAGCGTAACGTCTTCATGACAAGGATAGCTGTACGAAATCTAACATGGAGAGAGTGGCATTGATTTATCTGTGAACAGCGGAATGAATTCATGGAAGTTTCTTGCAAATATTTTTGCTATCAAATAACTGGAGTTAAGCACTTCTGTCCGTGAACGACCTAGTTATCGTGTGAATTAAAGGAATTGTTTAACAACTAACATCGTGAACACTTTCAGGAAGCTTCTGTACCACGTATTCAAAATAGCTAATGATGATTAAAATTCGATTGTTTTGTATAAATTTTATACAAAAATTGGAATCTATAAAGAACATAACGGAACTTGGGTGACTTGTAAAGTTTGTCATTCCCTGTATGTATTCAGTGCCTCATTCGAAATTCAGTGTATATTCATGTTACCGTCTATATATTGATGAATCAACTTACGCTTTCTTTTTTTGCATATCGGTATGGAACTAAATTCGCTCACCGAAAGATTTCTCAGAAGTAGCTAGCTTTTACAATATCATTCATTGAACTTTCCAAAGGATGAGAATCAGTGTAATGGGAACAATACAATTCAGTTTTTTAGTAGGTAGAGTTCACTTTAAGTTTGCCGACCATCACCTGTTTTGGAAAAAAAGCCCTAACATTTTTAAATCTTGTTTAATGATTTTTGAAATGATGTAGTTTTTTTAATGAATTCTGTTGGAAAAAGGTTTCTATAAATCCAAACTCTAAGTAATGGAAAGTAATATGTGCTTGTGATTTAATATTCCAATTGTGATATTTAAGATCAAATGGAGCAGAGAAATACGTATTAGTATTAGAAATACGTAGAAATACGTATTAGAAAACATGAGTATTTCAACGAATCTTTACAGTCATCGGACTCGGCTTATCTGTCACTGCTAATGCAACTCCCAACAGATAGAACTGTGAACATGGTAACCTGATATGAAAAGCTTTTAAAACGATGATCAATAATGGATAGAAAATTCGAAACTGAAAATTAAATGCAATTAATAAGGTCAAGCGACGGCGTGAACAAACTCAAGAGCACGAACTAATCTTAGAAAAAAACAAAAGTCCAAATAAAAGTTTATGATGCACTGGAAACAATCATACTTTTTCAAAAACCAACTGCAAATGGAGATAATAGTACGGAACTGAATATCTCCTTGTATGTTAAGGAATGATTAATGATGTGGGTTTTTTTACTGCATAAATGGGGAAGGTCAAAATGAATCAAAATGAAATAACCATTAACAGTCAGAGAATAGTTCAGATGAAGAGAAGGAAAGGATCGAAGAAATAAGCCTAACAAGTGATGTTGGAGTCGACAAAGGACAGTAGAATTCTGCAAATAGTTCTTGCAAAAGCAAGCTAAATTATCCACAAGTATTTGTTTGCAGTTTGTGATAATAAAGTAATCGAAAGTAATCGGACTCCAAAAAAAGCCTCGCAATGGCCTAGCCATGCTTCTGCATATAATCCGCGCCACAATTGAGCTCAGTATAATCAGTCGCTCTTATCCGAAGTTTTGTTTTGAAGATATGATACTAACGCGGACATTTTCTTATGCGACCCAATGGAAGGATGTACGGAAGCCCAATTAATCCTAAAACTTTTTTGTTTTTTTTTCTTTTTGTCCTCAACTTTTTGTTGTGAACAACCATTCTTTATCGTTCGACCATGTGGTGATTCGTAAATGATAATGCGATAAATCTTCTGAGGTTTAACTAGATTTTCCTTTAAATTTTAGAGTCACTGCGACATTAATCCAAGAATCTCAAGGAAAGACTGCACTGTAGGAGATGTGCATCAGAAAGTCATCCTAAAAGTAAAGTATCTGTAAGTTTTAAGAATTACAGTATGATACGAACTTCGGATTCTTGGTTTATCTGACGTAAAATGTTGTTAAGGTGTTGGACAAAATCTTATTTCATATGTCATCGCAATTGTTATCCAAAGGGACCATTTTGCGCAAAAATGCAGCTGCGGGATTTAATGCGAAGTGTATTCTTTATTTGCCTGTTTGTTGGATCTGTTGCAATCTTCTCCCTTCGTGTTTTATTTTCTCACTTGCAAATATTACTAAACCAAATAAAATATCAGGAATGGTTTATAAGATGTTTTCATTATATATATGCTTCTGGAGAGCATTCTATTGCAAATACATTTGAAGTGGGTGGACTTTTTGGCAGGTTTCACCTCGTTATTATTAAGTTCTTCCCGATGATGCGTTTAGGTGTTTGAGATGCGATGACATTTCACAAATGTCTGATCGAAGATATATTCGTAGGTTAAGAAGAGGATGATTAAGACTCCTCGCAATGATTGCTGATGTGAAACTAAAATGATGTTGGAGACTTGCAGTATAAAACTACCCATCCACTACTCTTCACCAGGATACAACCAAAAGAACGTGCAGATCTCATAAGAGGCCGCGTTTTGCTTTCCAGTAATTAGACGAAGGCTGGGATTTCTGAGATTGTGCGTTAGTCTTATCATCTTTATGATGAGTGGATTTCAGGAAAGTGCCTTTTGGTTGTTAAACAAAATTTCATTGAACTGACGAATAGGACGCATCTTCCCATGTAACTTACTTTTGGCCATTCATTCGTTTATCAATCGTTTTTTTTTTTGAATTCCAGAGGGAAAGTGACCCACTGTCACTTAGAGAATATGCAACAGCAGTGCACTCCTAACTGAATAATTCACTAAGCTAGTATGTTTCTTTTTTTTCGTAGAAATTCGACTTCGACGAAAACTAAATTTAAAATTTTAAGAATTAAATTGTTTCAAACTGAGACACAAATAAGGAATACGATAGTTTTTTTACTACATACCAAAAAGTACTGAACTGTATTTCTGGAAAATGGTGTATTACTATAGGGATGAAAAGATATTGAAGTCGTGACATAATTATTCATCAAATTCAAAATCGCCCTTTTTAAAACATTCATTTCGGTATGGAAAAACCTGATATTATCTTTGAAGGATAAAAGAAAACGCTGACATGGAAGACGTTGATCGTTCGCTGACTTTGCTGCATTTGCGTAAGACGTTTAGCGAGTATTGCAGGATGCCATTAAGTGGTTCAAAAGATGGAGATCGGAAATTTGACCGCGTGCTTCCACTCTTTGGAAGGGTAATGAAAATTTGAAGTCGAAAGAAATTCAAACTTCGTTTATTTTAATATCAGCTCGAAACGAACAAGCTGTAAAAATATTGGTTTAATATTCGGGAAGTCCATGGTGTGCAGTAGTTGCGCAGTTGTTGTCTAACTGCAAATAATTTTAAGTAACATAATCATTAATATTTTCTGGGTTCCTCACTAGGTCTATAAAGTCAAGAAATTCAGGAATACTGCGTAGAACTGCTGATTGCATCACATCACATAAATTTTTTGAATTATTTTTTCACCCCGCTCTACAGGTTATGGTAATGTATCCATCCCCAGAAGAAATTGTCGATAAATTCAAAGAACTGTGTGCGTTTACGGGTCATCTGTGTCGTCAACTTGTACAAGAAATACGCCTAAGGGCCGCAAATGAATGCACTCAGTTGGCAGCTTCTACTATTTTAAATTTTCTACTACCAGATGTTGCTGATTGTCGCGGCTGGACGTTATTGAATGCAGCTTGCTATCTTAGTTACACGTTAGTTTTGATTTCGGTGTTGTGAATTTACCTTCTTGCCAGTGTATCGTAATGATTATGATTACTTATATTACGGTTAAAATTTCATGTGATTACTTGATGTTGAAAATCCGTTATAAATATTTATCTCTTCCACTGCATTTACTGGAGTTTTTTTACTGTAGAGATTTTCAGGAAACAGGAACAGGTCATTGAAGTGATGTGTAAAGCGGCTTTGCCTTCTACTTTGGTTAAAACACTGTATTTATTTTTCGATTTACCCCCTGCCGCTAATGGAGATGTCACATTATCCAAACAAAAACTTCTTGTGATTTTCCAAAAAGTAACTTTTTTCTCGATTTGAAACCATAAGAGCGAAGAAAAAAATAGGAAGAGGACTTTATCTAACGAAAAGTGAATTTATAGCATTTCAGTGTACTATTGAATCCCTTATATATTTTTTGTCTAGATTTTGAAGAAGTTATGTGAATTCAATTGTGTCGGTGAAGAGCTTACTCGGAAAGATGATTTATTCCTTCTTTTTGCCGGCGCTTCATGCGCATGTCCCGCGGAAAATGTTGAATGGAGGGAAGCTGTATCTCATTTACTTGTAGTAGTAATCTCAAGAAGCTTGTCCTCATCTGTGACGAAATATATTCATGGTACTGTTTATTATTCTCCGAAAACTGTAGGTTGTCTAAGTAATATTCCCCAACTATTTTATAGCATGAAATTAACAAATCTCACGGGTTTTAAATTTGAAATAAGAAGTAATGGGATATACGACAGCACAGTATATATCAATTGGCGGGTCACTTAATGTTCTTGTTATGATGTGCTTATGTTTTCAAGTCTAATTTTCGAAAGAAACGTTTGGTAAAAGGAAAATATGTAATGTAAAAATATAAATTGGAAGTGAAAAATTAATTTACTAGTCATTTCTTAGAATGATATTCTAAAAATTTTACTAAACCGTAGATGAAGAGTTTTCAATTTCTCTTTTACAGCCAAAAATTGTATATCAGTATTTTTATCAAATATATGTAAGGAGGATGAAAACTTGTTGGATCAGGAACGCATCGGAATGTTTATTTGTTTGCTCTCTGTTTTGAAGGACTCTGCGACCACTGTGAACGTTCTATTGCAGGATTTTTCCCGTGCTAATGGTTATCTTTTATTACGGGACTTTATTTTGAAATATTCAGAGTAAGTTTTAATTTTAAGTCGTCCTGTGACTTTGTTCAAATTTCGGGCCAGTTGTTGTTTTTCATATCCCTGTTTACCTTTGATTCGTACACTCTGTAAACTGCTTCATTTTGTGCTTGCTTTTCATATTACTTTTTATTTAGGAATAAAGAACTAGAAGAAGGTATTAAAAATATCTTGTTATTAATAATGAGTATGACAACGTGTGGTATTGCTGAACTGAAACCGAATTATACACCGGGATTGATTATACTTCCAACTTTTAATCTTCCAATTCCTTCAAATAATGGCCTTACATTACGCAATGTCGATGCATTTCACCTCCTTTTTCAAATTTTTATACAAGTGAGATTTTCAGAACTTAGAAATTTGGCTCATCCCTTCATCATTTAGTGTTCAAAAATTTTCTTTTATTTTCACTGAATTGTGTTGTTGAAAATTGAAAGTTTTTTGCTTCCAGTGTAAAAATGAACGAATATGCGAGGCAGTTGTTGATGCTGTTCATAATATTTATGCTTCCGATGCGGTTAATTACTTCATTGCGGATAACGATTGTTCATTATCTCAAATAATTGAACGAATGGGGCCAAAGCCCCCCCAAATACAGGTTTTTTTGTGGATATCATACTCGATTTTTGAAAATACGAATGAAGGAGTGGTTTTCTATGAACAGTTCCTACTGTTTGATGTAAAACGATGTGACTTAAGATGCTCAATTTACATTGCATTATTCTGTAGTATATTTGTTAAGACAGCGAAGATCTTTTAATATATTCTTGCTAAGGTAGAGTACCTTATAATGCGGTCATCACCAAAAAAGTGAAATGTGCATATTAGATTAGTTAGGATACTATTATGGTTTCCTTTCGGAAAAGAATTTTCAATATATAAAATCGCAATCTACTGCTCTCAATGGATTTTAGCATATACTTGATTCATCGTAAACAAACTTAAATTGTCTCTATTATGTTTGTGTTTTACTGAAACTGGCGAGCCTTAATTCATTTTAGCGAAAAGTTATGGAACTTGTTGAGTATGTGGTGTTGCATTTAAGTCATATTCCATGTAAAGAGCTTATTGCGCTAAGTGTTCTTCTGAAAACAGAAATATCTGATAATCGTCTTGAATTCTGTGTACTTTTTCTACAAAGTGCTTTCAGGTACATTCTATTTGTTGTTTTAAAATGCAATAAGCTATTTATTAAGTTTGGTAGTAATAGTTTTTCTCAAGTTTATTTCTGCTACATGTTCTTTTTTTTTTTCAGAATATTGTCTGCCAATGCGCTTCTAAAAGATGCTTTTCGTGAAGTTGGGCTAGTTGAGTCGCTGACTTGGACAGTATTGCATTTCATATCAACTGAAAGAAGTAACGTTTTGTCTCTTCTATCAAATTTTTTATGAAATAAGGACATGTAAAATTCAAAAGCTACCGTTTTATATTACTGCGATTTTTTTTAGGTCGACCCCTGTCTGAAAGTGAAGGACGAGTTGCCTTGTTGAGCACTGATATACTTACTCTTCTTGTCAGCAGCAATCTTGCTAATGCTTGTAAGTTATTGGTGTAATTATATAATTTTTCAATTTCTTGAAAGAGTTATTGAAAATTTTTCAAATTTAGGTGTGTTCCGTGAAAATGCAGGTTCGAAAGCAATCATCGACCTTATTTGTAGCGATAACGATGAGTGGAGAGCTTCTGCATTACAGGTAATTTTGCTTCATTACATATGGCTGCAATTTTTAATTTTTTATCTCTTGAGGACCATTTCTTCCAGTTGCATATCTTTTTTTAATTTAAAATGCAGCTCATGAAGCAGCTTCTGATATCCGGTCAAAGTGAAGAACAACTCACAGCTCTACTCCTTGTACTTCATACTTCGACACTTGATAACATGGCTTTGAAAGCAGTTTTGTTAAAGGTATGTTGGAAGTAGTAACAGTTTCACTGAAATTTTTTTGAACCTAAAGTAAAGGTTTGAGATTAAAAATTTTTATTCCATTTATATTTCAGTCTCTTCTCTGTGCTTTACGTGAAAGTCATAAAGTCCGTTTGATGTTTCGACGCAGCGGTGGATACTTGTCTCTGATATCTCTTTTGATCAGCCTCGAGGGGAAGCTGAGCAGTAATACGGAAGAAACGGTCCCGGAAGTGTTTCTTGCCAAAATTACCAACCTTCTGAGGTTTACAGAAATCATTTTCAAGGTACTGGCAATAAGCATGAGATATGAGCCATCCAACTCAAAATATTTTTCGCGCGAGGTGATTTTTTGCTTTGAATTTTTTTCTGAAATTTTGTTACAAATCGCACATTGCTCTCCTGTGTCTCGCCAATGTGATTGCTTACTTTTTGAATAAATTTAGGTGACGTGGGATAATTTATGTCTGGCTTTACGAGTCAGTGGAGCTTTTATGAAAGATGTCGAGAAAGTCGATGCAGAGCATGTCATATGGCAAGCTGAAACATCAGAAATTCAAAATAAAGTTGAGACATGCCACAAAATGTTTGATTTCAACGGACCTTTCAATAGTGGGTTGGTATTTTGAATTCGATCAGAAAAGGTCCAATTTCTTTGCGGGAGAAATTAAAATATGAAAGATTATTTAAACTCCTTTGTAGTTGCACACCACCTGATAAAATTCCGACTTCAATATTTATTGCTTTGTCGATGATGCGGTTTTTGGTCAGCTTAGCTCTTGACAGTTATGAAAAGTAAGTTATATTCAACTGTATAAAAATCCTTGTTTTATAAGCTATAAATGGAGAATTATGAAGCTCCACTTTTTGTCCGATTGATTTTATAGCTTTTCCATCCTTGCTTTGGTGAAAGTGACATTTAGGCCTGAGGCAGTTTGGCCATCAAGTTTGGATCCAGTAACTGGCGACCAATGTTCTTCTCTTGCATCCTGGACAGCAGGTGTACTTGTCCATCCTGGTGCGCTAATTTCTGTCTTGCATCTCCTTCCCGCAATACAGTCATCGACATTTCAGGTAAAGGCCATAAACAAATATGATAGCCAGCAAAATGGTAAAATGTTTATTTTTTGTCAAATTCCATAAATTTATGAAACTTTACTGTATCAAATTTAGTATGTCGAAATAGAATCTGAGAACTCAACGTCTATCGCTTTCACTTTAGTGGGCTGCAGCAGCTCAATATTACTGCGCTCTTCTTATCAAGGCGCTTTTGCGACCGGAAAGAAACCAGCAAATTATGTGCCAGTCAAACATGGCACACAGTATCTTGAAGATTGGCGTTGATGTTTTTAAAAGCGAAAAACACCTCATGCTTGCACCATTTTATTACATCCTGGAGCGACTTTCATCACATGCAATAACTCCGTCCGATTTAAGGTTAATCTCATTCTCGAAAGAACCAGTCTTAAATTATTACTTCATTTTTGTCACTGATATTCTAGCTTATTACAGTCTTCTGAAGCATCCGCAACTCCTAAATTTTAATTACAAAAAAGATTTCGAAATGCATGGCTGAAAAACAGGTTTTATGAATTAGCAACTTCCTTATAGTATTTCTTGGCTGCAGGTCTTTTTTACGTCTTGATATGCCGCTTTGTTGTCGAAATTTGGATGAGACAGAAGACGAAGAACCAATGACGGATGATGAGGGTGGTCCTATTCCCATCGCAAGGTAAGTCGTACTTCAATATTATTGATATACGATATGAAATATTGAAGATCGTTGCTCAAAAAATCGTTTTTTTAAAAATTTCTCAATAGCCCTTATTTGAAATATGAATAGTGATTGATAGCTATCAGGGTCGTTTTCATCATTATATTTTTATTTTGTAATTTCAGGGTAAAAGCGCTGGTTTCAATGATGACACCGCGTGACCATCGAATAGCTCAAAATCCATCATTTGTGGAATTTGATATGGCACCTGAAGGTTTTGCATGTCTTGTAATTCCATCTGTAGCACCACTTTCAACAGATTTCGGAATTGGGCATGGTGAACGGATATTTCCTCCTCTAAATGGTTTAACAGTAATGATGTGAGTAATTTATTACTCTTCGTATTCTGAAAACTTTGTATTATTTTTTTAAGTTACTAGTTGTTTTCTCCACAGATTATTTTTACTGCAACATATTTTTCTCCAAATTTTATGGCAGAAAATGCCCAACAGAACTGGGTGTGAACCTCATATTACTATAGGTGGCTTTTTGTGGAGCAGTTCAGTGATAAGAGAATCGATCCACACCCTATACGCTTACTCACAATTTATCGTTCATTTAATTCATCTAAAAAGGAAGATGGTTTAAAGCAGAATCTCTCACTTGTTTGTCTTTCGGTGCAGGTAACACTGATTCATCAACAGTTTTTATTTTTATGAAGTATTTTGTTGTTCCACAGCTCGAAATTATAAAACCAAATTCAACTAGTTAAAATTATTTACATTGTTCTTCAAAAATTCATTGTAGCTAAGTTCCATCGATCATTCACTCCTAATTTGTACGGCCGAAAGTGAAACTACTGGTAACGACCTTGAGAAGGAACGAAATATTGCGGATGAAAATCTTATTCGCATTGCATTAGGAGATTCAATATGTATTGGACAGTGGACCCATATCGCTGTAGTATTAACCAGATCTGTTCTTAAACATAGCCAGGTAATTATTTTGGCTGTTGCCCTGATCAAGGTTTTCTTCCTTGAAGTTTTCACATTCATTTTTATATTGCTCTTTCACTTCATATGCTTTTCATTTTTTATGAACTTTCCATCTGTATAGGCAGCCATTTACATTAATGGTCGGCTGGAAGGCACTTACAAACTACATTATATCATCCAGAATGTTGGTGGTGGTGCGGCTCATTTGTCTTATGCTAATGGCGTCCATGCTATTATTGGCACACCACCAGCCTATCGATCACAGAGCAGGTAAATGTTTCCATTTAAATTAATCGTCTGTAGTTCTTACTTTTTAATCTAAAATTCTTTGGGAAATAAGGCTTTTTAGTAATTTGGCTTTAAGATTTATCAAAATTTTCAGGCTAAGTGTTGTTTTTGCAGGCTGTGTTTCAAAATTGCTACTTTTGTCGTAGTCGAAGAACCAATGAGCGCAGAAGCAATAATTCGAATATATGATTTGGAACCTCATTATATTGGGAATTTCCAAGTACGTTCAAATGAAATTAAATCTATTACGTTGTGGTATGATTTTTTGATATTTTTATTGCATTATATAACATACTGAATATTGCAGACGGTATCCGGCGATACCCCTTTTATTGCAGAGGAGCGTATTTGTTTATCTTTATCGGCTGTGGCTAATAAAGAATTAAGCGCTTCACGAATTGGTTCAATATATAGCAAGGCAGATAGTGCGTTCATTGCACGTTACGTATGTTTTACACTGTACCGCACAAAATGCTAAATAATATTAATGCGTTGAAGGGGATATATGCTCTTTTCAAAATAGAATCATCGGCCACATATTTTTTCTAGATTGGTGTTTCAATTCATGACAGAAGCACGCCCTTACGGGTTCTTCTCAATACCGTTACACACGCAGCAGGACCAGCACGATCCTTTGGAGCAGTACTTCTTGGATACCTTGGTATACTTTTTTTTCCTTTTCGAATATTGTGCGATCATATGGATATATTTTTGAAGTGGAATTGGATTAGTCCGATGTCACTGCAGACTGTTTTGCATGCATCGTGTTTTCAGGAATGCGGTTGTTTACACCGTGCCCAGTAACTCGACTGTTGGACTGCGTGGGAGGTATATCTTGTCTGTTTGGTCTCGTAGCAATGGCAACAACATCCCAAGAATTATACGCATCATTAAAAGCTTTGACGACTGCTGTAAGGACGGATAAAATTACATCGAGACACCTGATCAGTACGAGATCTTATCAGGTAAACCTTTTTCTCCCATTATTATTCTTTCCTTTAAGTAATACAAAAAAGTATGAACTCAGTCATTTGAAATCATTCAAACTTTTAGATTCTTGCGATGCTTCTGGAAGGAAAAACCGAACTTCTTAATTCACATATTCTTCACTTAATTTTATCTTTGGTTGGCACATTGGATACCAGCAAAGACACATCTATTATCCCGAATCTTTCGGTTTTTGAAGATATGTTATGCGATTTAGATGTTTGGAAAGACGCTAGCCCTGACCTTAATAGACTGCTTTATGAACATTTCTATGAATTAATCACGGAGTAAGTGAAAATTTAACTTCCGCTATTTTTGATTTGCTTTTTACCTGTTATATACGGATTAGAAACTAACGAACAGTACTTTCAGCCAGAACAGTGAGAACCTGAATATGATACGCCGTAGCTCACTACCATCCCGTCTTCTTATTCGACTGTTTGACCATCCGAATCTTATTTTTGCTGTTAATGATATTGTTTTCAATCTTCTTGCTGCACTTTTGCAACCTCCTGCCGATAATTTGCTGCTACTAAAGTGATTTTTAAACTTTTCGGCTTCACGCATGCTCATGCATTTACGTCAAATAATGTCAAAATCATTAATGACTACATATTTCTGGTAACCATGCCCTTTGGTGAAAACGCCAATGTTTCAAAAAAGCTAAACTTCCTACCGAATCTACGATCTGCCTAAGACGATAAAAGCGGAATCGTTCCACTTACTGGATTGGACTTTAATGATGTTCTTTAAATTCTCTGGATCTAAACTTTTGCATTCCATAATTCAGTTATTTGGCGTTTTGTAGAGTTGGTCAGCTGATAGCTGGAACTCTTCCAATGCCTGGTTCGGATCAAGATGAAACGTCATATGCATTCTCGATAACCGATCTGCAAGCAGCTCTGTTTGCCAATAAACATTCATCGCATTTTGATCGTCTGCTTTATGATATTTATGTGCGCAATCGTATTCTCAACATAATAGTAAACACTTTGGCGCATTCAAGTGTAAACAGCAACTTCCTGTGAGCTACGCTTCATTTGATATCATTTCTGACAGTTTTTAAACATTTCAATTGTCAGTAGTTCGGCATACGGTAGTTATTTTACTGACTAGTTAAAAAATAAAACTGGAAATTTGGCTAAATCATTAATTTTTCATTTTTTTTTGTTTATTTTTTCCCGTGCGTAATCTGTATATTCTCACGTTTCGCTTTTTAGATTATGTGACTTAGTCGTTAAAACACTTGGTTTCGATTGGGTGCTGGCTCTGTTTACGCCAGGTGTCCATTATACAACCGTTGTACTTGGTCTACGTATTCTTCTTGCGTTGTTGAAACACGATCATCTAATGCAGAAATTCAAGGAAGGCTCAGCAAATGGTGGTTGGTTAACAGATGCGGACTCATTTGTTCGCAACAGAGCTGCGGTAATTTTTTATTGTGCTCATCGGAATTGAAGCGTATCTATCGAGATTTGCATATAGTCATTGAATATTCGCGTCAAAGAATTTATAGTTGGCAGTAGATGGCAGGACATTTATATATTAGTTCAACTCTTTTATTCTGCAGTTTCGATATTTTAGGTTTTACTTGGTTTCTCCGTGTCAGCTTACGGGGGTAATGTAGGGGCACATGTTGATATCAATCCAGAACTCTCTGAATGTGGCGGTTTTATAATGCTTGAACACTTGCTTCACTTCCACTACGAGAAACCGCAATGCTATTTGGCGATGTTGGCATTATTAGTTGGCCAACCAATATCAAGCATCACACTTGTGGATAATTTTTCTCTTGATTTCATTTGGTCCCATGTTTTTGGTCTTTCTTTGTCAAGGTTATTCACTTCAAAAGTTCATTTTTTCATCAAATTCTGTAGACCGATTAGGTCGATTAGAAGTTTTCAATTTAAGTCTGGAATGTTAAAAAAATTCCTTTTCAGTTCTGTGTCTGAGGCCGTTTCTGGCATAGAAATTTGTTGCGAGGCAGTTATACCTCTGCTGTCGATGGTTCGAGCTGCAGTTCATGCCAACGTATGTTTTAGCGTTGTTTTCTTCAATTTAGTCATCTTTTATGAGCACAGGAATAGCTTTCTAAGAGTATGTGGTATCAATGTTACTGAGAATTGTGTTCAGGATGAGTCATCCCACGATGATAACAGATTGGCATATTCTTCTACGGTGATTCAGATGTTCACTTTTTTATACCAGAACTGTCCCAATTTTTGCAATCTTTGCCACACAGAAGAATTCATAACTTATCTATTTTGTGTTCTTGTACCTCTGGATGTCATGGAATCAAGCACAGTCAAGGATGAAAATTCGCTTTCACCACCATTCTACGACATGCATGTTGGTATGAAATTTCGTGTTTTATATAGTCTTGTGAGCAAAATACATTTGACAAAGCCTATTTGCAACGGTTTCATATGTGGTCTTCAGTTCTCGAAGAAAGTTGCTGTCGAAGTGTTTCGGACCTAATAAAGCGGATTTTATATGAAGATATATATCGGAATCATGGTGCCAAGCCGGATTCTTTAGTAGATGCATTAATCGAGGTATCCAAAAATCTTTTATTCGGTAGAAATTTAATAATTTTGCTGGTTCCATCCAACATTATTGATTCATTCAAAAAAAAGACTGTTAATTCACTTATTTTTCCCGATGAGTTTCTTCTGCCAGAATTTCCTGAATACAGTTGCTTTTTACAGAACATTCCTGAATATGGTTGCGCCCGTCGATTTTGTACTTTTATGCTTTCCGAAAACTTATCTTTGTGCATGGAGTACATGATTGCCACTGGTGAGCTTTTGAATGAATTGTTTGTACAAAATTAGCTATTCACTAATTTAATTCGTTTGTCTGTTTTCAGATGTTCTACTGGAGTCTGAAAAACCAAGCACTGCAGCAACATGCGGGACTTCGGCTGCAAATTCTGTAGTTTTACTTGCAAATTTTGCTTATTTTGCTTCCAGGATTGTTGACTGCGTTTGGAGTGGTAGGTGTTAAATTTCTGATATCATTGTTCCTATTATAAATCGCAAATTTGTTTGAGATTCCAGAGAGCTAAGCTCTAATTAAAATATTCAGGTAGACAGATTTACAGGAATTTACGTTGGGGAAGCAAGTCGTGTTCTTAGTTTCTTATTGAAAGGACTTGCTCTTACTCGACGTAACGATCCGAAATCAATTTCTTACGATTCGCTTATGCAGTCGCTTGATCGGACCATTTTATATCTCTTGAGTAGACCCATTGACAGTGTCAACGGTATGTTATGGCAGCTGTTGCTTATGAGAATTAAGGGAATTCATCAATGATTATTTAAAAAAATTCTTTGACCTTCACGTATTCCAGTTTTCGTCTTCCTGTTTCTACGCTTTAGGGTGCTAACTTCGTTGAAAATGTTCTTTATCACTGTAGATCAAAAGTTAGAAAAAATTTGCATTCTCCTGAAATATATGAAATATATGCTGTAAGTGGTACTCAGAAGTTTAAAAGGATAATTTTTTCCTCTTTTATTGCTAGTAAGTTGCAGTGCAAATGTCGATTCTGAATACGCTGTCGGAAATCATCCAGCATCGTAGCGTCATACTGTCTCCAGCACACAATGATTCTTTGTTTTTCGGCTCTCTCACCCACCTTTTATTTATGCTTTCCGTCACACCGGACATCCTTCCAAAAAAGGAAGGATCATCAAATCTTGATCGTGGAAGTGCTCAGGTGAGCTTTTATGAAAAGGATTTTTATGTGTACAAATTTATTGCGCTTGCTTTTGCAATTTTCTGTGTATTTTCGTGTGCATTTAGGGGTTTGTATTTCAGGTTGCCTTATATGCTTCGCAGGTGTGGAAGGAGGTTTGTGCAGTGAAACGGAATCTTCTAGAAGACGTTTTTCGGAGTGGTTTTGTTGCAGAATTAAATGCAGCACGTGCTTTATTGTCGCATGCTGCTAGTCTCCAATGGCTATCATTTGTTGATTCGCAAATGAATTCTTCGCCAAAAAGTGCTATGCAATTTCAACAACAGATACAGTCGGTGAGTGGTTGTGAACGCTGTTAAGTTAAAATTATCGAAGTTTTGAACTTATTTGTACATAACTTCGAAATTGAGTTGTAGTGATGCCCTCCGTTAGTTTTTAAGAGGATCACGAAAGTTGCTACCGGTTTGCAACGTTTGGCTACCCGCAAAACACTGAGCAGTTCTAGTTCAGTCTGCAGCTTTACGTTCTCGCGACAGCCAAATATCACTACAGAGGTCAGTTCGAGAAACATACATTAATTTCTATGTTTATGATTAAAATGGAAAAATTTTTATATTGAATGATTTAGATGACAAATGTATACAGATTTTATGCATGATTTTGTAGGTAGTTCAAATGTGGCTGCGTGTGCACATATCGTTAATCAGAGAACTTGTTCGCACGCAATGTCTGTGCTATCATGAATGGCATTCACATGTACAAAAATGGTGCATGCAAGACTGGCGTTCTCTTGAAATGGAATTGATAAGGTTTGTTTAGGGGTTCTACTAGATTCCTGAGATTTTCAGGTATAACTGTTTGCTCAAACGACACATCAAAAAATCGATTTCTTTCAGGGAGCGTGGAATTTGGGGAGCAGAACTTGGTTCTTCTTTGGATAAATATATGTTAGATATGACTGAAGGACCTTGCCGCATACGACGAAAGTTGATTCCAAACCCAACTTTCTATCACCATTATCCCTATCGTCCACATCTTGATTCTCCTGAAGCGGTAATTTTTTTTAGTACTTTTCTTTTAATTATTCTCGTTTTATAATTGCTATGTGCATTTCTGTTTTAGTTTAAAATTTGGAGTTCTAAATCAAGGATGAAAACGTCGCACTATATTTGTCAAGATTTGGATGTCTCTAATGATGATATCATGTCTCTGTGATTGTAAGAGAAGTTTTTTTCTTTTTTCAGAAAGCCATGCGTGCTAAAGTAGCGGTATCAAAAGATAGCAAGCTGTATTATGCAGCTATAAAGCGGCGGCGTGGGAAAATTCCAGAACCAAAAATCATCGATTTATCGTCAACGATTTTTACCCCATCTGAAGAATGTTCGGATTCGCTTTTTACTGACATGCAAGGTTTTTAGAACTTTTTTATATGGGTGAAAGGTAATTGCTGCTTGAGTTAAGATTTCTCTTTATAGCACCTCCTTTATTTAGGTACTTTTCACTCACTGCGGGTGCTATTTTCTAAAACTTTTAGATGCATCAGTTTATGTTGAAACACTAAATGATGTGTACTATTTCAGACAACATCCTGTTTTTGAAGTTGTCATAGACATTGTTGTCACTTGTTTTTATCAAATCGAATTTAATTTTCGATTTCTCTAAGATATAAAATGGGATTTCGAAGAGTGTTTTTCATCAGAGATCAGTACGTCAATGATTCGTCGCGTATCGATCAAGCATGCTCTGAGCAAAGACAGCGATGAAACGGAATGTGTTGTAAATGAGAAAGATGTAAACGAAGCGGAAGAGGAAAATATTGAAGAAAATAGTGTAGACGAAGAGCATAGTATTGAGCGACAGCAAGCAACAAACGAGCAGAAAAATGGTACCCAAGGAAATGAAGAAATGACTATTAAAGCAAAAGATGGAAGTATAGAACGAAAAAGAGGACCGGATAATCAGACTTTGCTGAGGCTTCTAGAACAGGTATGCGAAATTCTTTGCGGACTCATGATTTATATTTTAGGTTATTGTTTCCTTGTTTGTGTGCGAAGTTTTACATAAACATTCTACTTAGAATAATACTCTGTTTCGTCTTCTGCTGTGAGCGTTGAGTCATCAGCATTACTTTTTTACAGGGTGAGCAACTCCATTCAATGTTCCGCTGTGCACGTGTGCAGGGTTTGGATACAAGTGAAGGATTGTTATTATTTGGAAGACAGCATTACTATGTTGTTGACGGATTCACACTTCTGAAAACGAGAGAAATCAGGGATTTGGATTTTCTTCCGCAAGAGTAAGTTTATAGATTTTATTTGATTTTTGCAGAAGGATAAATTTCTGGATAACGTTTCTTCCGTACTTTCATTGTGTACCTTTTTAAATTTCCATTTCTACTACAAATTAATGAATTTAGATTGCATGTATTTTTTTTAATAAATTTAGATTGCATGACCCCATCATACCGTACATGGCCTGTGGCACAAGTCATCCTGTGCGACGCATTAGATTATGCAGTAAATTTTCATACAATGATATTCGTGAGGTTCATCGACGTCGCTATCTTCTTCAACCAATTGCTATCGAAGTATTCTCAGCAGATGGGCGTAATTATCTGTTGGCTTTTCCCAGACGTATGCGTAATCGGGTTTATCAAAAGTTCGTTATTTGAATTTCTTCCATCCATTCATATGGTTTTTGTAAATAAAAGTGCAGCATTCACTCAGGCAGACTCAATTTCTTTATGCGTGAAAATTAAGAGTGTGCAGTAATTAGTTTAGAGTTTCAGAGATTATCAGCACTAATAAATAATAATTTATTTCTGAAAAAGATGAATAATTGATAAAAATATATTTTATTACTGCATAGTCGAAATTTTTCTAAAATTTCATGATCTTAAATTTTTATTTTAGCTGCTAATATGTTTTGTAAATCCAGTTTATGTTTTTTTATGTTCAGATTTTTATCGCTAGCAAGATTACTGAAAGACAGCGGATCCGAATCTGTAGGTGGACAGAGGTCGACTGCACCAGTGGAGCAAACAAGTCGTGTTTCATTATTGACCTCATTAATAGGTATTCTTTTAATACATTCGGTCCATTTGGTCGAAAAACTTTCTTGACAAAATGATAATAATAGCATCAACATACTGATAATCTTGCTGTTGACACTTCAATCGGCAGTTGATTCTAAAGAGGGGAAGCAGTTGTGTTATTTCATTTCAGGGCAGCAGTCTGTTACGCACCGTTGGGTACGAGGAGAAATCAGTAATTTTCAGTATTTGATGCATCTGAATACTTTAGCTGGTCGGTCTTATAATGATCTTTCTCAGTATCCTATATTTCCTTGGATATTACGAGATTATGAATCAGAGGTGATTTTTTTCCATCTAAGGAATTTTGTAAATGATGAATTCAGTAAGATAATATTAGATCATTTTATTTATAGTTTTGGAAGTTTTTATAGGATCTAAATCTGACAGATCCACGTTTCTTTCGTGATTTGAGTAAACCAATGGGGGCACAGAATCTAGAACGTTTGGAACAATTTCTAAAAAGATATCGAGAGTGGGATGATCCAACTGGTGAAACGCCTGCATACATGTATGGTACACACTACAGCAGTGCTATGATCGTTGTTTCATACCTTGTACGTCTGGAACCTTTCACACAGCAGTTTCTAAAGCTTCAGGTATTCTGTTATATTTTTATGTCACTATGAACAGCTTTCTTGCATAGGTTTTGTTTATGAGTTTTCCATCAAGTAAAATTAAAATCTTTTACATTATTATCAGCGTAATATATTTCAGTTTTTCAATTGTATAAAAATCAACAACAAAGTGGAATTTTAGGGTGGCCATTTCGATTTGGCTGATCGAATGTTTCACAGTGTTGGTGATGCTTGGCTTAGTGCAAGTCGTAATAATATGGCAGATGTAAAAGAGTTAATTCCTGAATTTTTTTCGCTCCCTGAAATGTTTCTTAACTCAAATCACTTTGACTTTGGTGTCAAGCAGAATGGTGTAGCGCTGGATGATGTGATACTTCCAGCTTGGGCAAAAGGTGATGCCAGAGAATTTGTACGTATGCATCGACAGGTGATTTGTTATTTTAATGGAGAAATCATTTCGTTTACTTTTTTGATCTGAATATAGGATTAGATGTTTTGAAATTTCCAAAAATTCTTTTTCTATGTTTGTTTGCAATTGCTCAGGCACTGGAATGTGATTACGTATCAGCAAATTTGCATAACTGGATAGATTTGATTTTCGGCTACAAACAACGCGGAGATGCTGCAACTGAAGCGAATAATGTTTATCATTATCTTTTTTATGAAGGAAATGTTGATTTCGATAGTATTGAAGATCCACTAACAAGGTATGCATAAATCAGTAAGTTATTCAGGTTTAAGTTTATACGTTCCAGTCTCAACCTTAAGCTTCTCTACTTGTTTGATTACCGAGACTGTATGCAAAAATGTATCTATCTCTAATTAAAAATCTCTGGATCGCATTAAATAAAACATTCTTTTTGTCTAAAGGAGAACGAAACCTTTTTTTTGCAAATGTTCTTAATCATATTGAACAGTTTTGTATTTATCCTGATTTTAGAAGTGCGACCATTGGATTTATCAATAATTTTGGGCAAATTCCATCGCAGTTGTTCAAAAAACCGCATCCACAGAAAAAAGTTACATATGCAGATATTTATTCATCAACTCCAGGCGTTACAACACAGCGACTTTTTTATCACTCTTTTGATTCACTGAAAGTACCAGCACAACCAATGAAAGGTGATTTTTCGATATTTCTCGGAAGGTTGGATAAGTTTAGTCCTGTTGACTTGTTAAACTTTTCAGAGTTAAAATCAACTGTTGGGAGCTTAATTCCACTCGAAAAAGGTGGAGTGCTTGCCCTGGAAACAAATCGTGCACTACTTTTACCAAATCGTTATATATCTTGGGGCTTTCCTGATAGAAGTATAAGGATTGGTGCCGTTGACAGTGATCGGGTGATTTTTATGTCATATTCAGTCTTTAAAGATATAAAAACTCGGCTTTTAAATCTGAGATATTAATGTCTTGGTGATGTTAGAGAAAATGGAGCAAGGTTTTTGTGATGGTCTGTGTTTGAAAGATAATAATAGCGCAGAATTTTTTCCAGTCAACTTGCATTTATGAGATGTGCGAAAGCGCCGAAATTACTTGTTGTGCATGTGGTGATCCACGGACGGTTTTCACCGGTTCCAGTACAGGTAAAGTTTGTGTTTGGGATTTGACGGAACGACATCCTCGCATTCGCTTTCGTCGTACATTAACAGCACATACAGAGGCAATCACTTCACTAGTTGTATGCTCAGCACAAACTTTGCTTGTGAGTGGTAGCCGTGATGGCACTGCTATCGTGTGGCATTTGAGTGCATTAACATTCATTCGACAATTACGACCCCATCCGTCCGCAGTGACAGCTGTTGCTATAAATGACACAACGGTTGGTTTCCAAAATTAAATTTCTCAGAAATCTATGAAATAAATCAGTGTAAACCGATCAGAATTCATCTATAACTTGAATTGCAGGGGGATATACTTACAGCATCGGGATCGACACTGTTCCTTTGGTCAATCAATGGACGACTTCTCTCTGTAGTTGATAGTGTTGATCCAGCTTCATTCGATCAATTTCCTAATGTCATTTTATCACTGGCATTTTCCACGGTGACTCTTTTAATTCTCATTTTTAAACATAACTATAATGCATTTATATTTAATATCTATCATTTTCTAACTAGCTATACGAATGGGATCCAGAAAATGTGGTTATGTGTGGCGGTAGTGATGGCATTGTACGAATATACTGCTTGGAGTTTGTGAGAAATGAGGATGACTTAGATCCAAGAGCAAGTCGATTACCAGCGTATGTTCTTTTTTTTTTTTTGAATTTGACTTATCAATTCAAGTTTTGTTTCCTGCGAGATTTCATAGTTTTCTATGTTCGTGGTTTTGTAGTTTTTTCTGTGCGAGATTTTCGTTGACTCTTCCGATTAGAAATATTTAAGAACATTGCAAACAAATATAAACAGTGCGACTACTCTACAACGACACCTTGAACGACAACGACAACGTTTAAAGTTATTATCGTTAGCAGCAAGTTCATCGGATACTCCCTCTACTGGAAATCAAACTGGTTCACCGGAGCCACTTTTCGATCCTTCTATTAATTTGTACGATGTCGATGAAAAGTTGGATTGTAGTTGGGTTAGTTAATTTCATATCTTTCAGGTGCAGGTACCATTGAATATTTCCTTCTTAAGGCATTTTATTCTTTTGTTAGGAGCATGAATAAAATTTTGTTTCAGAAATTGCAAGAAGGAGAAACTAATCATTCGGAAAAGTTGGTTTGGAAGAAATTATTGGTACCGAAATTTTCATTGACAACTCATACAGCTTTTAATCGTAAGGATAATCCACATCCTGCCTCGATTACAGCGATCACACCATCGAGGTTTGTAGAAGTTGATTCGTGTTTTTTTTTTTTTTTTTTTTTTTAATTTAAAATCTGTATTTTCGTCAAGAATTTCAGAGATCATCGAACTCTGTTTGTTGGAGATAGTGTTGGTCGCGTTTGGAGCTGGCAGATTGGTGATGAAGTTGGTGCACGTGCGGATCACTGGGTACAAGATCCGAGTAGAAATTCATGCACACAATGCATGCAAAAATTCTCGCTTGCGGAAAGGCGGCATCACTGTCGAAATTGTGGGCATATTTTTTGCAACCGGTGAGTCATGTCTTTTGTTCAAGAAAGATGTAATATCCGTATCTAATTTTTAGTAAGTATATGGAACAATTCTAAATCATTGGCGTGCTTTTGTGGATCACAGATATTTGTATGTAGTGTTTTATGAACTGCATTTAAATCCTTTAAAACTGTTTCGTTTTAGGTGTAGTCGGTTTGAAACTGATATAAAACACATGAAAATTTCGAAACCGGTACGTGTTTGCCAGAGTTGTTTCTTACGTTTAAAAGCAGAAGGAGTGTCCTAAGAAGGAGGAGATCTGGAAAAGCAAGGACTTTCTTCTCTCTCTGCCTCTTACTGGCATGTTGTATTTATAGCTTATTTAAAGTATTTGTTAGTAGGTAGCAATTTTCTAAAGATTTTCCCTTTGATCTCAATCTTCTAATCCGTTTTGATATAACTTGTGATTTGGTTCTTTATTTCCATTTCTTGCCAACAGTCTTTTGCATAATAAACTGATATTATTGCAAACTGTTGCAAACATCTGACTTATCCAAGATTGTATCCAGAGCAGTATCAGGATGTTTAAGCTAGAAGCAAGGGATATAAGTTGGTTTGGAAGAAATTGTTGATGCCGAAATTTTCATTAACAACTCATACATATGAATAGAGAGTTAAGATATATCTTAAAATTGTATGCTAAATACACTTAAAATTTACGTCTTGTAGAGTTTATTATATAAAGTCAGTATTGTTCTTAGGGTAGAGTATGCTAAATTACTTCTGGCTCATTCAACTTTTGGAATATCATGGTTCAAGATATACGTATGTTGGCATCTTTTGTGCCAAGAGGTTGTGAAATTTCTTGATGTTCAAGTGATATTGTTTCATAGTATATTATTACTAAGTAACGGTATTTTGAACATATCGTATCATGTTTTCATTATATCTGTTTCTGATGGTGGTTGCTAGCGCTTTCGTTTCGTCTCCTGATAAACTTTGCTTCGAATTCAGTTGTAAAGGTGAAGAAGAAACAGGATGAGAAGTTGGACGTTGAAGCATGGATAACTTTTCCGAAGATGAAATATGTGGAGTGGCCTTCATTTTTATTGGCACATTATTCTGTATTTTGCCAGAATGCTTTTTAGCATTGGTTCTAAATCAGTGACATGTCGAAGCACGCAAATTTTTTCCGAAGATCTTTCGCCTTTTCCAGTTCAATTCGAGCAATTTGTATGAATCATACTTCTCGGGACAGTGAATTACGACATAATGAAACGCTAAGATTTAGCACTTCAAACACCGTTGAAGGGCAGTTAGTTGAAGGGTCAAATTGAAGGGCAAACGGACGGAATAAAAAATCTGCTCGGAGTAAAATCTGCGGAGCTCCCTTGTGAATTAAAACTTATGAACAAGGTAGAGGTAGAAAAAGCGAGGTCATAGACGACGTAGGAGAAAAACGGAGGTGGGATAGGGGTTTTCATAAAATTCTGGGAATGTGTAGCAAGGCTACCTTTCGTTGAGTTATACCTTGGTGGTGTTTGGGAGATCTGTGAACAGCGGTTAGTGAGTGATAAGGGATAGGGAGGACTGCCGGAAACTGCGCCCTACTGGTGCTTCTAACTTGCATACCCTGACAGTAAGGTATTGTATGTGAACATGTAAAATAGCGTTTGATATATCGATGGTGGTCGGTTAGCGGCATGGCGAATGGCTGTTGTACAATGAGTAAAAATCAATCGTTACAGTTCTGCACATGACACTTTGTCATTTATCTATCCCTTTTAAAATTTAGTTATTTTGTTTGAAGTTCCTGAAACACGGACAGAAGCATTCAGTTGAAATGGCACTGAAACGGATTCAGAAAGTAAGTTTCCGGTTTATATTGGATTTAAATGGAAAAAAACTTCGTAATTTGGCAAAGTGAATGAACGAAAAATTTTTCATTGTTTAGTGCACCATCTTCCTGTTCTTCTTTATTTGGTGTACCATCTTTCTGCTGTCCCCCCACAAATTTTTGGTATTACAGTAGTTACTCTGCTTGAGGATTATTTCTTCATAATTTATAGTTTACTTGTTCTAGGAATTGCAAGATCTGGGCAGAGATCCGCCCGCACAGTGTAGTGCAGGACCAGTTGGTGATGATCTTTTTCATTGGCAAGCTACTATAATGGGTCCACCAGAATCGCCATATCAAGGTGGTGTGTTTTTCCTGACAATTCACTTTCCGACGGATTATCCGTTTAAACCACCAAAGGTAAGAACAGTGAGGCATTGCCGAAATAAAAGATTGCTTTAATTTTTCTTTATTTTTCAACTACTGAACATAATATGAATATGAAGAACTGCAAATTAGTTTTAATATTAATATGAAGAACTTCAAATTAGTTTACCTAGTGGTAGATTCCCTTTTAAAGAAATAGGATCAAGCCGTGTTGTAAGGCACTGGTCTTCATATGCTATTTTCTTTGCCATATTCCATCGACTTTCTTCCACCTTTTTAAACGGCTTCGTGTAAAAATTATAGGTCAGAATTTGTCTCGTTTGCGGCGTTTTGCCTACCATACTTTTGACTCGTTTGCTTCTTCGGTGGTATGATTCTTGCCAGATATTTTTGTTTTATATTTGACATCAGCAGACGTCTCATAAGTCGTTTAAGTTTTATTTCCAGTACTTTCACTTCGGTCGAACTATCCTAACGGGATTATATTTTTTATCGAAAACAGAGAAAACATTCATCTTGAATGAAGCATACAGATAAACAGAAGTGATTATAACATGTCCTTCTGATTAGACTTTTTTGCTTGTGGTTTGTAAAAATACACTTAGTTTATGTATTTTTTGTAAAAATGTGATCCATATTTGAACCAATTGATGTGATTTTTGCAGGTAGCGTTTACAACTCGCATTTATCATCCCAATATTAACAGTAATGGTAGTATCTGTTTAGATATTTTGCGTTCTCAGTGGTCACCCGCTCTCACAATTTCAAAAGGTATAGTCTTCTTGGAACATATTGATTCAAAAAGTATTATCTTCTTGCATAAATTTAGTGTACCCAATCTTACTTATCTGTCTCTCAAATCTTGAATTGATTGATGAACTAGCTAATAATCAATGCAGTAGAAGTAGACAAAATACCTCCATCCGTCCCAGAATCAATGTTCCAAACTTAATTGACTAATTCGAAGTGTAGTATTTATCTAGCTTACCTGAAGCTTTGAAAGAATATTAATTTACTATGACCCGCAGAGCTGCGTTGTCTGATTCATTCAATCAAGGTGTCTCTTCTGCATCATGGCATAGTTACAGTATTTTTTCATATGGCTGCGACATATGATTTAAATCTTATTCCGTGCAGTTGCAGTATTGTTATCAATCTGTTCACTGTTGTGTGATCCGAATCCTGATGATCCATTGGTGCCTGAAATTGCGCGCATTTACAAAACAGATCGAGAACGGTACAATCAACTAGCTCGTGAATGGACCCAAAAATACGCGATGTGATAAATTAGAACATATATGTGAGGTTGCAGGTCGATGCGTTACGTTGCCTTATTGAGCAAAGTAAAGTCCACATGTCTTTTCGAAATATATGACATCTTAATTGCATCAATTTTTTGATTTCTTGGTTGTCAGAAATTCTCTAAATTTTTTCCGGAATTAAATAGATTGCTTTCATGAGGAAACGTTTTATTCTATTATGCTTTCTGAGCTTTCAAAATAATGTACGTCAGCGCACTCCTGCCACTTTTCCTTTTCTTGCAGCACAATTCTATCGTTCTAGACATAGCTGCGAGTATTGTGCATAACAAAAAAAACTTTTATACTTTGTCAAAGATCTGTATTGTGTAGTATGAATTTTCCTTTCTCCCTTTTCCTGTTACGCTCTTTCATATTTTCCTTCAACCTGAAACACCTAGTTCAAGTGTTCTTTTTTGGGGTTTGTCGTTCGTTCATCCTGTGAACTTTGACGATTTTGTACTCCTTATTTGTTTCTTTTTTTTTCTTTTTTTGTTTCTCTCATAGCAATCTGTGCTGCGTATAAGTAATATAAAATTAACTTCCATTTATTCATTTGCATATAAAAGTTTTAAAGGGTATTTTGCCTATGTTTTTTGTACTATTCCACTAATTTCGTTGTCAAGAGCGTAGCATGATATATTTGCGTTGAACTTTGTTTTTTTTTTTTTTTTTTTTTTTTTTTTCAAATGAAATGAATCCGTCCTTTGATTTTGCTATTCAAGCAAGTTCGGCAGTTCAAGAAATAGAGAAAGGTGGTAAGTTGTGGTCGATTTGTGAGTGCCTGTCAGTAAACATCGAGTTCATTGTATTGAATCAACCTTAAACTTTGTGGTCGGTAAGTAGGGCTGCTGGGTTGCTTTCGAAGATTAAAGTGCTGCATTTTTTGCTTGTCTTTCTTGTCCGGTTAAAAATAATAATATATCATTAGAGCTTGGTAGCTGATGGTCCCTCATGGTTAGGTTATGTAGTTAGGGGAGCGATTTGGTACTTTTTTTGGAAGTATTTGGTATTTGTATGCTCGCAGACGTCTTCATCAATTTCAGAAGTGTAACGTTCTTTGGGCTCGTATTTGACATCGTCTGCGCTAAAAGATATCGCTGATGATCACAGTATGGCAGACAAAAGTGAAAGTAGTTCAGAAACCGATGAACAAATTGTTGAAAGCGAGTCATGTGTTTATCATGTAAATTTCCCGAAATATTGAACTAAAATGAATGTTTGGGAATTACTTCGTGATTCTATTACTGATGATTACATAGAAGACCTTTGTAGAACACTTTTTAAGAAAGGGTAGAATTAGTGCTTTGGGCAAAGTCCAGATCAGATGTAAACGATTTTTTGAGGGTTTTGATATCATTAATATTTCTTTGTCCAGATTAAGTGGGTGGATGTAGAGGGTGTCGGATACGCGGTTGTGATGCAAAATGAAAATGGGCCGTGTCCATTGCTGGCTGTTATCAACGTACTCCTTTTGCGAGGTCGTATTTCATTACTTTATAATTTTTATAGCATTTGTTATTGCAATTGAAGTTGATTTCTGCAATTAAGTAATTAAGGTAAGGAAAATAGCGTAGAAATTTTCTGGAGCAGCGGGTGGAAAAGTTATGGAAAGTAGTCTGGCATTTCGTTACTCTGAAGACTAAGTAAAATCTGTTTATCTGTTGTTTGCAATTCCGAATATTTGCAGGACAGATTGCCTTACCATGTGGTTCTACAGAGGTCAGTGAAAAGAAATTATTGCAGTTTGTTGCAGATTGCATACTTCGTCTCAAACCTAAGGTTAGCACTTAAGTGACTTTAAGTTTCTGTACATGAAGATTTTCTACCACTCATTCCACAGATCAATTCTATAACATGAGAACTTGCCAGCATAAGAACTGTGATAAATTGCCTCAAAACATTGAGAAGTTTTCGAAATTCTTGCGCGTAAACTCTTCCGCACTGCGACATTAACATTGCAATATCTAACAGTCGTCAAAATGAGTTCTTGTATTCTGTTTCAGGACATTGATGAAGCCGAACTGCCAAATTATGAGCAGAATGTATCAGATGTACTCGCTTTGATACCTTCTTTACCTAAGGGTCTCGATGTAAATATTCATTTCACTGGGTGTGTTGTCTGTTTTTCATACAAATTTTGCAGTGAACTTTTTCTATGGTTTGTAACAAAAATTTACCGAATAGTTAGTAATCTGACATTTTCCAGAGTAAAGAGATTTGAATATACGCCAGCATGCGCATTGTTTGATATTTTGAATATACCACTAGTGCATGGATGGATTATTGACCAAGCTGATCAGGAATTATGTATGTTAATTTCTTATTTGCTTCCGAAATTTTCTCGCATAGAAATAGAATAATTCTCTTTTCATGCTAAGCTATGCTGAAATCACTATTGAGGAGAAATTACAAACATTGTCACATTCTACGCTATTTCATATGATATCTGTCCCAAGTAATCTCTTTAGCAGTATTTGTATTTATGAAATGCGCTTCTCGACAAACTGGGCAATTAGATCTCAGAAGCATGTTTGAATAAGTAAAACGCATGTATAAAAGATAATCATGATGAGTGATAGGTTTCTGTGGTTGTCCTTATTAATTAAAAAATGAGAGCCAGTGTTGTTATGATTGTCACTTTATTGCAAGTGATTAGCTGGTTTTTTATCACTGTATTTTACAGTAGTCCGTTATTTTGCTTCGAAGGAAATTTTTTTTTCAGTGAGAGTGGTGGATGGATTAAGTTACAATCGAATAGTGGAGAAAATTGTTAGTACAAACAATGAATCCGAAAATTACATGCTGAGAAATTTCTTGGATTCGAGCGCATCTCAGTTGACAACGCAGGGAATTACCGAACTTCTTTCAAATCTTAAGGATGGTGAAATCGCTGTGCTTTTCCGAAATAATCATTTCCAAACGCTAGCAAAGCAAAAGGTCTATGAGATCCACACTTCTGATAATATTTTCTATCTATTGTTTTATTTCACTTTTTATTTACCCATAATTTTTAAAACACAAATTTTATGAATATCTTGTTTGCAGGATGCGTTGTATGTTCTAGTTACTGATATGGGATTTCTCGGAGAATCTGCGGTTGTTTGGGAAACATTGGATTGTATTGATGGAAACTCTACTTTCGTCAACGCAGTTTTCAGTACATCGCATAAGTCGAGCATCCTTGCTAACGAAAGTGCTGAGTAGGTTGAAATTTTTAATTTAAAGAATCGTTTGCTTCTTTATGCCTGGGGTTCCATCATGTTTGATTTTTGTGTTCAAATAGTTCAATACTGAACCTCCAAACATTTTTAATAATATATACTGATGAATTAAAAGTTTATTTGGCCAATGTAAGTTAGAATAATTTACATTCGTTCATTTTAAATGTTTTTTGGCAGTCATCATATCGTAACTGTATTAGAGTAATAAAATAATTTTGGGTTATAGATATATGGAGTTTCTAAATCTTTGAGGCAGTTACTTTATCTCACTCAGCTTATTCAACACTTCTAGAAATGACTTTTTTTAGTTACTTGTTGGCCCTTTCCATACAAGAAGCCGAGAAGGAAAGTACGGAAAATCGAAGCACGTAAACGTTTGCTTTTTTTTCCTTTCTTAAGCAGACTTTTTAATCTCTTTCTAACAATACGTTTTGAAGATTTCAATTGTTTTGAATTTCTAGAAGTAATCGATATGTTAGCTGCCATTTGATTTGTTAGAAGCTATTTTTATGACAAATAATCCAAAGTCGAATTGTTTCTCATATTTTGAAACTTTTTCCAGTGTGCCTTACTTTGACAGATTGTTTGTTCTCTTTCAACAGATTTTTTCTTTTCTTTTTCTGGCAGGAATTGTTTTTAGACACATGAACGAAATAAGTCTCTCAATTGAAGAGCATGATGTGCAGCGTGAAGTTCCACGGGTGCGTATATTACCTTCGTCGGCTCAAGCTATTCGACCAAGCAAAAATTACAATGTTCGTTTATTTTGATTCTTTCTCTGTTGTCTTTAAATTCATTATTACTTTGGTCGGCTGCGTTTCATTTGCATGAATTACTTTCAGTGCTTGATATTGTAAAGCAATGGCCGCCAGTGGAAAAATGTTGTCAGAATCTCTTAAAAGAGCCTCATTGTAATACCTTCAATTCGTTGTTTTGTCGGAGATTGGGTAACTGGAAATGACGCGCCGTTAGTTTTCTGTCGACATTTCTACGAAGCTGCCAATTACTAATTCTGTTTTTACTATAAATTAATTTGCTGTGATACCGAAAATGTCATAAATTTTTGTAGATCAGTTACTAGTCGTGTAGATGTTCTAAATTTTGTAAATTTTTTGGTTTGAAATTTTAACTGTTGCGTCTCTCGATGCATATATACTGGTATATCTGTGATTTTTTGACTTTTCTTCACCCATTTGAAAAAAAATAATGTGTCATCATTTTTTCCACTATTGTCATACTTTAAATTCACCTGAGATGTATTGTCGTTGTTCTGGAAATTGGAATATACATATTGATTTCACTTGTATAAATGTTTAAGTCATTTGCTAGGTAACAGAAAATAGAGATGAAAAATTTTTTTTGATCAACTTATGAATGTGTATAAATGTGTATATTTATCTACCTGAGAGAGTATTGCTTTTTTATCCCAAGATTTCTTGGACATCTTTGTTTCGTATTTCTCTGCTTTATCAAATATGTAATTGTGTTTGAGGCTCAAAAATAAATTGATGGTAGTTGTTATGCGTTTATTTTTATTGCAAAGCCTCTCTTCCTTATCCTATTCTGTTTTTGAAGTTTTAAAATGTTGTTTAGATTTTCTTTTCACTTTTGAATTTTTTTTGTTGGTTCATTTTATCGAATTTAGCATACATACACTTTTGAATAAAATGAATAAGCAAACAGTGAGCTTTTCAATCTTTATCCGTCTTCGGAGCTGTCTATAGCAATTTGCTTATGCTCAATTTGTAAACGGTGGTGGAATGATCCAAGAATAATTCAGCAAAAAATTTCAAAAGGATGATGTGCTCGTGTTCTAGAAATTTTTACCAGTTCATTGCGTAGTTATAGACTAGTTGTAAGGAATTACTGCTATTAAGCAATGTCTATATTAGAGTTAAAATCCCATCTTCTGTTGTTGAACTGAGTTCTTTTGTAGGATTTGAAAACGTGGAAGTTTGGGTCACCTTGGTTGGACGTCTGCTTTTTGATTTGGACTTCGTAAACGACTTGAGGCGTTCTTGCTGGACAATGGCAATGAAATTTGTTCCCTTCACAACTTTCGTCGATCCGTTGTTCTGGGATGAATTGGGTATGCGAAAGTTAAATGATTGGAAGTTGGACGAACAACCGCATTCAATCACTGCCACATATTGCAATCGTAATTTTTCTTTGGGTTTGATAAATTTTATTTCAAAAGAAATCTTTGCAAACAACTGCCTTAAGAACGATGAAGTTGGTGGATTTCTGGTGACCTTTTGATGATTTTCTGTATTTTCTCTAGCAAAATTATCAGCAACGGCGTTGTTCTTTTTACCTTTATCTCATGAAAAAGTTTACTGGTTCACATGGGATCATTGTTTATTTCCAGATAATAGCACTAAATTTGCATCTTATTTATCTTTGAGTGCTTGAAATTTCTTCTTTAGTACTGTTGTCTGCAAGATTGCATCTTGTTATCGTCCGGCCGTAAACATTTTACTGAATACGGGTGAAACTTCGTGCTGTTTTGGAAGATTCATTAATTGTTGTATAATGAAGTATTAATTTGGATCATGATTTTGATGTAAGAGTTTGTTACATGTATAATAATGTGTTGAAGGTTAAGAAACAGTTTTGTCAGATGATGAAATTCTGAAAACTTGTTTCTATTACTCTGTAATAGAAACAAGTTTTCAAAATTCAGATGCTAATTTGTCGAAGTTGTATGAAAGTATCAGATTTGCATACTCATATATCGGTAATAAATTTAACAGTCAATGTTATAGAAGATCCAGGGACATCAAGCACAAGGTTATCCGTATCGTTTGATGCATTTTTGGCAAAATCAGAATGGAACAAAAACGTAGTTCCGGTGAATGGATTAGTGCTTGCTGTAAATACTCATGAGACATTCAAAAATCTTGATAGGAAACAAATCTTGTGCAATGCTGCTGTAAAGGTCAGCTTTTTTGTTCTAAATGCACCTTTTATGTAATTTTTTCCCGAATAAGCTTCATTTACCAGATTGGTCGTGTTGGATACTGACCTTTTTTCATGGTTCAATTTTCAATATGCTGCACATCTAATTCAACCTTCTCTTAAAGTTGATTTAGGTGTGAAACATACTCAAACTTTGTTTTAGCTTTTCTCCAAGTTTTTCCTTGATTTAGTTATTTTTATATGCTGGCAATGCTTTTGTTAGTTAGCCGAAATAATTTCAAAAATAAGGTTTCGAATATAATTAACTCATACGTAAATTTATGTATACAGGTGAAAAAGTGCATTGAGTCATTGGATTGGCTTGAAAAGCCGTCGTTATTGAATACATTTTATCTTACAGTGTATCCGGTTCGTTTTTTACTTTTCATCTTTTTACAGTCGTACTTTGTCAACCGTTTTTGGAAATTTTTTCAACATGTTTGGAATTTCAGTCATATTGATAATTTAATTTGTCACTCTAACCGTTATAATTTCGTTGCAGGATCTGAAAAAATACACATTCCGGTATTGGAATTGCATTCCTGCACTCCTTTATCCGCAATCAGTAAGGATGTTATCAGATCCTACGGAGCTTTCGGCCGAATTGGCGTCTTTGATTCAAGTTTTCATTGCATTGCGTCACAATGAACCTTTTTTGTTGGTCGGTAAGATGCCAACTCCCTTGTCGTCAATACTTTCAAATAATTTCGTATGGAGCAGTGACATCTTTGTCGTTTATGCAGATCCGTCTACCTTGACAGCTTTTCCTGGTTGGCCATTAAGGAATCTGTTAGCGGCAATAGCTTACGTTCGGTACGTTCTGCAACAATTTATATAGACTTGCATTCAATGTCGTAAAAAAGTGTTATTTTTTTATCATCTAGAGTCAATTCTTTTAGAAGGGATCTGCAGAGTGCCAAGTTTGTCTGTTATCGAAGTGGTGGTGTTCCTAGTGTCATTCTGCATCTCGGTTGGGAAACAGATGGTAATCTGAACACTGCCGCAGTTGGATGGGAAAGAGTAAGAGGCTCACTTTCTCCTGCATTTATCGATCTTCGAGGGAGCTTAGATCCACTAAAGTAAGTCACGGTTTTATTACTCATATTAACAGAATTTGAAAAGGGATTTTACAGAAATTCAAACCATCCTGCTTAATTCATCTAATGGTTCGATAGATGTCTTAATCTTAACTGACTAATATAAAATAGTTTTTCTTAGCCACTGCGAGTTTTTGGATTTTTTCTGGATGCATTCTTTCTCATGAAAGCAAAATATAAAGGAGAGGAGATTAAGAAAGTGTAAAAGCATATAAAACTAGTTGTAAATAATTACTACTAAACTTGAATGCATGATTCATTTGTGAGCATATTCGCACTCATTGTATGTTCATTTTATCTTGACTTTTGTGATAAATGAAAGGGATTGGATCCCATGTTTTGCACAATTTATTAAACCGCTATCAATTTGTTTAGGAAGCGAACTTTGAGGAAGGCTTAAAATTAATTCGTTTGGTGCATTTATTTTTCGTATCTTCTCTAGGTTTTTCTTCCCGTATATTTTGATGTATGTTAAGTGGTAAAAATTATAGAAAATTTAAACAAACACTTCTAAATTAGAAATGAGTGAAATGTATGATCAAAGAAGGAAAGTTAAAATTGCGATCCCTATCGTTGAATTAATTGTGTTAACTATGTTTGTAATTTGATTAGTGCTATCTTGGACAGCTTTTTCTCATTTCAGACTAATGGACTTCAGTGCTGAACTGAATTTGCGTCTGATCCGATGGCGTTTGGTACCTAATATCAATCTTCAGCGTTTTGCCAATTTGAAATGCTTAATTTTGGGTGCTGGTACCTTGGGTTGCAACGTAGCACGTTCACTTCTTGGCTGGGGCGTTAAAAATTTTACATTCGTTGATAATGCTCACATATCATACAGTAATGTTGTAAGGTCTCTCTTAACCTATCGTCTTTAATGGAACATTTAAATGGAAAAATTGCATTGAATATTTAATTAAAATCTAATGGAAATAACTGTTCACATATGACTTCTATTCGTAAGCGTTTTAGTTTTACGAAGTTAATGATGTTGTGTATTTGATTCAGTATATTTTTTTCCAGACAATCGCTGTTTGTTTTCGATGACGCTGTGAGTGGAGGGAAGTTAAAAGCTGTTACAGCTGCGGAAGGCCTCCGTAAAATAAATCCATTAATAAATGCTAAAGGTGTGTGCATGAAAATACCGATGCCAGGCCATAACGTCTCAGAACAAGGTTCGTTCTTTGAGGTTGCGGGATATATGACGAATTCAATGTATGTCTCACATTATCATTACCGCACTACAATTTTCTTTTATATTTTCGTTACAGAGGAGAAAGAAGTTGAAGAAACCGTGAAACATTTGGAAGAACTAGTGAAGGATCATGATGTAACGTTTTTGTTACTTGATAGTAGAGAAGCAAGATGGTTGCCAACACTTATAGCAACTTTTCATTGCAAAGTTTGTTCCTTCCGTTTCCATTTGTATTTTATTCCCTTTTTTTCTGGTTATTCTGTTTTAGATTTATTTTAAGCTTCCAGTCTGAAATTTTCAAGTTATTCTATTTGTGATTGATGGTTTTAGTTGGCAATCAGTGTTGCGCTTGGATTTGATTGTTTTGTTGTAATTCGTCATGGTGTTTCTGACGGTGAAACCATTGAAGATCTCAAACAGTCACAAAATGATCCCAACATTGTTCCTGGTTCTCAACTAGGTTGTTACTTTTGTAGTGATGTTACGGCACCTGGTAATTCTTCTCTTGATAGAACCATGGACCAACAATGCACGGTTAGGACTTTGTTTTCATTAGTCATATCAGTTTGTCCTGTTTAAAGGAAATATTGTTTCAATTTTTTTAAGAAGTAAAAATTGATTGGTCACTTATTGAAACTTTTTAGCATATTTGATTTGAAAATGTAATTTTTCAATATAGTGTATTTTCAGGGGTATCTAAAATGAATCGTAAATTATTAATTTTCTTATAAGTCTTTCAGGTCAGTCGTGCAGGCATATCTCTGGCTGCATCTGGCGCAGCCGTTGAATTGCTTGCCGCGGTTGTTCAGCATCCTAAGATGGGAGGATCTCCTGCTCGTCTTGGGGAAAATGACGAGTCAACAACTGTTCTCGGTGCAACACCACACCAAATCAGATCTTTCCTCTCAAGATTTACACAGGTAAAACATTTTATGGCAGGCTTTGGGATAGCTTTAGGTGTTGGGTTGATTTTAATGATGTAGTCTTTGGCTTATGTCTGAAACTTATCTTTGTTGAGAATTGCTTGTAGATGACTCCAGCCGTCAAGCGTTTCGAACGTTGCGTCGCTTGTGGAGCTGCTGTGCAGGCTGCATATCGCTCGGATGGTTTTCAATTTTTGCTAAAGGTTTTCAACAGTCCACTTTATTTAGAACTAATTTCCGGACTAGATCAGCTCCAGGCGACTGCAACGGAAATGGATCTCAGGGAATTCGATGACAATGAAAGTGTCTCATCTATCTGATAAACTTCAAATATTCAAATACTCGATTTATTTCATTTTGTTGCTCCTCCTTTGGCTTCTAGGTGTTCATAAAACTGATGGACGGCAGCTAATGGTAGGCAGCCTAAGAAAGAAAAAACCGCCTTATGCGTGGCGGTAAGTCGAGGACATCGCACTGATCGGTTTTAGTGAGTGATGTCCCTAACTTGCCTCTTTGTGTCCTTTTTAATGAAGAATTGTGACGACTGCTTTCGGTAATAATAAAAAATACTTTGGAATCCGAAACTTTTATTTTTCGAAGTTGTGATTTTTATCCTTTAGTTATCCTAATTCCGGCGGTTATCAATGTTACGGTTTTTAAAAATTTTGCATTTAGAATGTTACAATCTGGCAAACTTGTAATCAAAATATGTTCTAACTTCTTTTGTTTTGTCATTTTACAGGCCGATTTTGCTGTATTTTATTCCTCCTATAATTCAGCTAATAGCTGGATCGTACCTAGTAACATTTTACATACTTGTTGATAAGAAGTTTAACTTCCGTATTTACTGCAAGAGTTGAAAGTGGGTATGTTTTAAAATAAGGAAACCAAAGTCGAGTGACATAGTTTCATTTTCGAAAATCATTATGTTATGTTGAACATGGATATGCAGAATTAACACGAGCATCGCAGTGACAGACATAAAAAGAGTTATTTGCTTTGGAAAACTTTGAACACGTACAGCAGGACCCCTACATCAAGAAATGTGTTGATTTCTGAATTTCGCATAACGCTCCAACTCTTCCAAACTGAAGCTTTTAACTTTTTTTGCCAAAGTCTAAATAAAAAAAAAATTATGGCAAGAGAGAATAATTCTTGAAATTATGTTACAATTCTGAAAGCTTCGATCTCACAAAATAAGGGATAAGAAATTCAATTTTGTTTCTTTACGGAGTAAAGGACTGAATATTTTGATCTTTCATTTACTAAATTTCAAACAACGCAGGCGTTTATTAATGCGACGAATTTTATAAAAATTACTAACAATATGGTATTTCTCGGCAATCGCTGGCAGGGCGCTTGCAGGACATTGGTCAAAAAGAAAACTGCTCAAAGCTTTTGAAACTATCGGGTTCATATCATTAGACGGAACATTAACAACATTGATCCGGTTGCTATCTTCAATGCCGTATGACTCGATACTCGCGTCAATATCTATAATTCAAGCTCTCACAACTGGATATTTAGTTTAAATCTATTTAAATTGCGCGAAAATTTTGGATTCTCCTTTTAAGATAAAGCCAACTACCGCAAGAAAAAGAAATGCGAGATATGAGTTTGTGATTAATTCTAACTTGACGAAATTTAGCACGGAACATAGCTTGGGAAGCAAGTACAGAAAGCATAAGTAAGGGACCATCCGATATCGAAACAACGGTTTCTCTTTCACGTTTCAGAAATATGCAATCACAAGACATAGTGTTAAGACAAAATATTCCTAAAAGAAACGTTCCAGAGGACTTACTGCTAAGAAGATGTCCCTGATGAAGCAAACGCAGGGCGTCTGGGAACAGATCCAGAATTCCACCAATTCTTTCCTTCAAACTTGCTACGGTGTCTTTACTGTCGACCTGAATGTAACAGCCAAGTGAAACAAAAATATGAATGGCAAATCCATTATTACCTTTATCACATTAAAATTTACAAAAGATTCATGATACAGGGTGAAATGAAGTAGGAAAATATTACATTGAGTGTAAACATGCCACCTTTTGCATTCACCCTCTTTACATACAGCTTCATTATTTTCCCAACTGTTCCTCAGTTTTCAGCAAGCAACGACAATTCTATTAATCAGCAATGACTCCTGCAACAATAATCACAGGAATGATGAAATTTAACAAAGAAGGACATTATGTTCTGATCTTTTTCTCGAAAGCAATACAAGCGCTTCAGATTCTGCATAGATACAAACGACCAAATTAATCAGTCCTACCGACTGTTAAACACTAATCTCTCCTCAACTCCCTCGGACGCAAAATAATTCGCGTGACTCCGAGGTGACCTTAAGACTAAATTTTTCATTCGACCCTGATGCGACTATGTAGCCATTCACTAGGAGCGATTAGATTCTGAATAAGTTCATCCCAGAGTATCTGGTAGGTTAAGGGAGAGAGGGGAGCGGGATAAAACATGAGTGTGGTCTGCGCAGGTAGATCGGTCAGCCGTACGTTGTGCGACTGTGGATTTGATGAGAGGCGCTATCAACTTTGTCTGGACAACTTTAGACTTGATGAAGTATCTGCCGTCGTATCGTTGCAGCTCCTCTCCAGTTATCCTGGAGAGCAAAAATCTCAGTGCTTGGTATCTACCACAAACTCTTCTCCATATCATTAAAGCAGTCATCATAGTTAGATGCAGCGTTGACGGTAAATGATACGCATTTCCCTGTCATCTATCTTGTCAAAACGGTAAGTACTTTCAGCATGGAGTTATGAAGTGGATTCCTTCGACATTCGAGGATACTCATTTTTGTGTATATTCCGGAAACGGCAAAAGCAAGTGATTTTTACTTAGAAGAAGTCGTATGGCTATGATACATAAGCAGGGATAGAAAACACTTTATATATATGTACGGAGACAGAGAAAGAGACAAGGTGGAAAAAGAATACAAGCGACTGAGAAATACGAATAAATGATATACAAAATTCCCAGCATGTAAAAAGAGATAAGAATATATAAATATTACCAGTCATTCTGAGCAAAGTTCTGAGTGTTAGAAATTGAGTACGAAACAAAGCCTTCGAAAGAGTACAAGCAAAATCATTTAAAACAGACAACGCAAGATAAAATGGAAGGAAATGGAAAGTTAGAATTTCACTAAAAAATAAAGCAGGTGTTTAAACAGTGGATGTTAAATTCCACCAGTTTTCTTCAGAACTCTTAAAGTAATTCGTAAAATTCGAATGAAACGGGGGGAGAATTACATAAAATATTGTTATATAATAGCTTGTAAAACGGAAGGATAGTATACAGCAGCAACATTAACAATAAGACGTAAATCTGAATAATCACAGCCAATAACGCTTACAACACGCTCTGCCGTGACAGTAGCCGGTGTAATCTGTGTTCTACCCTTGCTATTCCCTGTGGTACCACCCAGTAGCTCTACCAGTGAAAGTGATCGTGTCAGGATATCGCTTAAACAGTCTTCGATGAAAGATAACAAAAATGTTGGAGCTGCGCCGAGCCGATACAAGTCACCAAACTGCTCCAGCATCGTCACTACTGCATCACATGGTGCCGTCATTTGACTTTCGCCGACACTTGTATCATCTCCCGATATCATCTAGATACAGTTCCATACATTAGGGACTAAATTAAATTCCAAAATTTATCCATGTAATATATTGAAAACATCAGTTCGTAACAGAGCTTGTTAAAAAAGATAAAATGTTTAAGTAAACAGTAAAATTTGAAATTTTTAAATCTGCATAGCTAACCTTCTTCTTGTGGAATCATTATTGGTCAACAAAAGCAAACCTTTACGGTGTAATTTGTGGCATCGGCAAGCACCACAACAGTTGGACTAAATGGAGCAGAATCAGAAGCGGTTGATGAAAAGGATGACTCGGGAAAGGATGTGCTGATCAATTCTGATTCCCCGTTTTTTATATGACACATCACTGAGCAATAAGTCTGAAAAAGTACTGCGCAATTAAAGGTACTGACTTTAACAATTTGAACTTGATGTGCTTAGCTTTTTAATGGCTGTCTTCTCATGCCTTATTCTTCATTTAGATATGAAAATCAACCTTTCAAATTTCTATGACGGTCACCATAGAGTGCTCACATATGAAATGAAGCTTAACTTCAGTTAAAATAAAAAGCCTGCTCTCTGACAACTAATATCCTCTCTCTAACGGGCTGCGGTCAATATCGTTTATGGAAAAAATTCAATATTTCAGAAAAGCAACAAAGTGGACAAAATTTAATTGAAATTCACATCTACGAACCTCATTCAAGTCAACGGCAGCCAAGCGTAACCCGCATATAACAAAGTGTGAGCAATAAGAATCGCAAGGCCCAGCTAACATAGACCAAGCCAAACTCGTATCCGTCGAATCACCAGTGTCACATGTTAAAGGAAAATACCATCCAGAACGTTTTGCATTAACACTCGGTTCTACTGTCTCCCGAAGAACCACAAACTCCGGCTCTTTATTTCCAACTTTAAAGTTACATCACAGTAGTACTCACAATAGAAAGCTTTTTATCTTTTCATGTGTTTTTTCCGTTGTTCATTTTTACTTAAAGTATTAAGAATAGTACAGTATTTGCCTAAGATCCCCGAGTGCTGGAAAAATGAGATCTTCACATTTCAGATAAATTTCATGACAGTTAGCTTTAATTTTAAACAGCTACCTTTCTCTCTCAACGAGTATTTTTTGCCAAAATCAACACTACCATCTTCGCTGCAACCAATCGGTGAAAAGGATCTCATTTCTGGCTGTGAATCCCATTTGTCAGCTATAAAATTATAGCATGCTTTTTTAAAATTCCATACAAAAAATCTGATGACATTTCAAAATTCAAATACTGATCGACTGACATCGACCAAAAAAACTGACCTAACCCGCTGACACATTTATCAGATACTGACCCAGTGGCACATTTATCTCAGTACTATCGGGCATCGATTACCTACTGATGGATGCAAGAGCTACAAAGCCTACACTTCATCTAACATTCGATAAGTTGTGGTGTGTTAATTTCTCGAATTAAAAAAAAGTCGGGGATCTAGTAAACAGCCATTATTAAATACAACACATCCGAGAGGTCAGTAAAGATTCAAGATACCCTTATTTCCATTCGGCTGAATTGCTGAGCAACGAACAAAATATGTGAGAATGTAGAGCAAATGTGTGATCAGTTTCATATCATTTCCGATGATAACTGTTCGAGCTAAACGTGTAGCACCGCCTACATTACCGCTTATTTCCATGTACTGAGCTAACTGCGCATTGTACGGGTAACGCATACAATCTGAACTTCCGCTCTAGAATTGAAAATTTGATACAGTTTAAACTAGAGAACTAAATAATGAGTTTTTGGAATACAAAAGTTAAACTTATCACAATTTATACCTGAGCTGAGGGACCGATTAAAATGTAACATCTTGAAAAATGCATTTCAAACTCTTACTGTCCCCATCAGAAGCGAGCGATGAAGATCTTCACAGTCTTCCGATGGCGTAACACTCGCAACCCATGCAAGATGATTCATCAAAACACAAGATAATAATGTGGATACAAAACTGAAACATTTCTAATTTCCAATAATTAGGAACATCGACAAAACCTTGCAGAAAAAGTACAAAATGTCTTTTTTCGCAAACCTCAAAGAAGAAAATAAAACTCACTATCGTGTGGATTTCAAATCATATTCACAAATCAGCGCAGCTAAATTAGTACAGAAGTTGTTGGCCGTTGAAGCATACTCTTTTTCATTCATCAGACTCAACCAAACCGGAGAGCGAAATCGATATGAATTGTACAATAAACAAACATTATGCACCAACTCTAACCATGCCTGCAAATCGAAAATATGTAGCTTCCGCCTTTTTGTAAGAAATTATTAAATTTGTATTTAAACATAAAGTATGAATAAACTTAATATCTTGAATCATTTTTGCAAACTTTAGCAGAATGAAGCTCTTGACAAGCGCATTTTCCAAGTATGGAAAATAACTTTCTAACACAAACCAACCTCAAATAATAAATGCAAAAAACGAGAACGAGAAAGTGTTGCTTTCAGAATTTGAGCCTCCAGTTTGATGATTTCAATTTCAATAAGAGGAATATGACAAAGTAGAAACTGTTTTTCTTCTTCTCTGGAAAACATAATAGACGAGAATAAAATCATTCACTGAAACTTTGTGTTCGGTGATTCGAAAATCGGACTATTCATTCCATAGCAACAGCAACGTAGAGATTATGGGATATAACAAAGTTTCAAGACAGCCAAGATCATATGATCTGGCTTACTAAGATTAAGGATCAAAAGATGATCAAATGGTGACATATCGCGGGTTGATGCGGTATGTTGGTATGCAGCAGCTACATCATCATCAACGGATGTGCTGTAATGTTCAATCGAAAAGCCATGGAAGAGTACAAATGTTGGATTGCGTAAACATGTCAATTAGAATTCATCCCTTTAAAGTCAAAATGTGACATTTCTAGCACAAAAGTTTATCTGTAAGAAAACAGTTTAGTTTTTTTGATATTTCGACTAAGACTTTTTCTTGAAGTCGTGTAGAAAATGAAGTAGTAAGAAAAGTCCACCGGAATAAGACTCCAATTGCAATCTGTCTCGATTCTTCGTCTGCTGTTGAACTACAACTACTTAAGCGACTTCGGCTACACCAACGACCGGAGTTATCTGAAAGCTAGGTTTAATTACAGCTTAACCCAATTAATTACCAAACACAAATTCTCACACCACTTCTTAAAAAGTTAATAAAATCCACACTGAATAAAGCAATTTTTGATACTGATATATAACTAGATTTGTTGTTTAAAGTGTGCACTTATGAATGACAATACAGATGAATACGACGAACTTCAAGCCACCCTCGCAAGTTTCTATTATACTGCACTGCCAATTTATCCCTCCCCTACTTGTTAAATTGAAACGGTAGCTTTCCTCTCATCAAAGAATTCTTCAATCTCAAAAAACCTGTTCTCAAAATATTTTATTTTTTTTTAATCCTTTACTTTACTGAGAAATTCACAAACAAGTGCATATCTGCTGCGAACCTTTACCACTTCTTTTTACCTAAGTTAGATCCAACACCTGCATTAAAAGAAAGCTCATAAACCTGACAAGAATGAACTTCTCGGTTTTGGCCTAGATAGAACTTTCTTTTTTCAATGCCAAATATGATGAAGCATATTTTACTAGAGATATAAGACAATGTTTTCTTCACTGGTGATTCATTAACAGTTTTTGCACAATAAATGCTATCATTTTAGACATTCTCATGGGAAAAGAAATGCAATGGCGAGAGATCCCCGAGAATATTTTCTTGGATGTACTGTTACGAACAAGGCATTTATTTATGTTAACATGTAGTACACTTAACAAAAGAAATATATGTGAAAAGTTATATTCTCAAGGAATAATATTTTTTAAATAATTC